>CAWUFW010008663.1:600000-862397 GCA_963921515.1 Calotriton arnoldi
TACAATAAATGAAAGATTCTGGGTTACATTTTGGGAGACCCAGGAAGGAGCACAAGGCGAAAGAGGAATTCCACCAGACAGATTTGTGGAGTGCTGCATTCCTGAGAGCTGGGTGGAACATGCACTGGAGGAAGGAGAGCTAGGCTCTTCAGTTCAATTCACAGGGTGCTTTTTGATTCAAGGAGACGCCGTGGAAAGGGGTCTGGCTTCATCTCAGGAAGGAGATGGGGCTGATAAGAGAAACATAAAGAGCAGGGCTGGAGCCCTGGGGTAACCTTTTGATGCATTAGATTTGGAGTCGCTCCTGCTGTGACAGACTGCTTTTTGAAGGGATGCAGGACAGAGGAGGGGCACTTCAAAAAGAAGCAGTCCCCCAACGCAAAATTCAAAGACTCAGGCTCTAAGTTACATCTGGTGTCTGGAAATGGACTATAAGAAGGAGAACTCAAGGCCCCTCAAAATTGTCAACTGCCAAGCAGCTAGCCGGGCTTTTTGTCGAGGAGGAGACGCTCTGCAAGACTTCTGCCTGTGACCAGGATTGGGGTCTAAGGTCTGCGAGCCTCCCAGCTGGGTGAGGGGACATCATCCAGGGAAATCCAAGACCATAGCCCCTGGAGCACCAGTGCCTGCCTGTTTGCCAAGACCAGTACGCCCTCTGAGGAAGAAGAGATCTATTGGAGGGAGCGACTACCAGTGCGGGATTCTAGCGAGTGGTTTCCTGTAGGGAGCTATGAGGAGAATGCTGCTGCATGCATCTGGTTGTCACCCATGTGCAGATTCAGGTCGTCAATCCTGTGTGCCAGAGGGGACCGCCATGAAGTTAGCCATAGTTGCAGTGATAAATCTGTTGCGAGTATGCAGAGTAAATATGCCATATGCCAGAGGTGGCTGCTGTGAACGTGGCATCACTGCGTTCAAGCCTTAGCCCGTGCATGGAGTGAAGTTGGCAACCCCTTATGGCAGAGGGGACCGGCGTGAAGTTTGCATGACTGCTTTGCCGATCGGGCCGTCGCCCTTGTGTGGAATAAAGTTGGTTCCCCATATGCCAGAGGGAGGCACTGTGAAGAACAAGGAACGTTGCCTGGTTTCGCTGTCATCAAGAGGAGAGGATGCTGTGGTGGCCTGTGTGTGTCCGGGCCCTGATTGGAGCCAGAGTGATTGGCTCTCCCAACTGTGAGAAGGATCAGAGACAGTTATTGTCTCATCGGAGGAAGCTCTGTGGATGCCCAGCTGCTGCACCTGCAGAGCCGCAGGTGCTACTCACCGTCAGCAAACGCTGCAGTCCTCCGCGACATCCAAGTGTGAAATACTCCCGGGTACTGTGTTAGCACAACCCCTGAAAAAGCGGGCTACACTGATCATTGCAGGGCCAGAAGGCCCCGGGGGAACATGTTCTGCTGCAAAGCGCTTCGGGCGCTGGATTACTTTTGACTTTAGAAGACTTGGAGTGAAACTAGTGAGACTCAGACTACTAGCGGGGCTTAACCTGAATGTCACCTTAGTGGGGCTTAACCTGAATGTCACCTATAGTGAATGGGAATAACCACTACCGTTAGTGACAGGGAACAGGGACTCAGGGACCTGCCTATAGAAAACTAGTGCCATGACCCCAGGAGACTGTGGGGCCAAATGTACTTAGGTAATTACCAAATAGCGGATTTTTGCGATTCCCTATTTGGTAATCTCAAACACCCATGTACAAATGTGTGGTTTACATATGTTGCGATTCCCAATGGGTTGCTAATTGACCTATCTCATGAATATTAATGAGGTAGGTCTCAGTTTGCTACCCATTAGGAATCGCAAAAATCACAGGGATGGTGGCCTGCTGGGGTCAGCAGACCACTATGTCTGTGTTTGCTTTTAAATAAAGCAATTTTTTTTTAAATGCAGCCCGTTTTCCTGAAAGGAAAACGGGAAGCGTTTCAAAAATAAAAGGTTTTCTTTAAATTGTTTAAGAGTAGCCTGCTCCTAAAAAATGTTTCAACAAACATTCACAAAGGGGAAGCGCTATTACAAGTATGTCATACATATGTTTCAATGTATGTGATGTATACCATGAGCCATGCTTCAAAGCAATGGAGCACTCTACGCGATTGAGGTCTCACAGTGAGGAGTGCAAATGCAGAGGGAAGGAGTGAGCAGGTAGAAAGTATGAAGGGCTTTGGTTTACAGTGGAGAAGGGAGGGTGCAGGGTGACCCCTCAAAGAGGATCAGGGCAGCAGTGATAAAACCAGATACTGGTGCTAAATGCGGATGCTGATAGACTAAAATAGCACGTCTACCACATCTGATATTTTGCTTTCAGATAGAGAGCTTCTGCTAGTTCTTACTGTGCTTGGATCAGCAGATGTTATCCATCCTCACCAATCACTGGAGAAAACTAGATTGTGTTGTTGCTGAGATGGCATAAAGTATCATTCTGTCAAAAACGAAACTGAGATCACAAAATGTACAAGGGGGCAAGAATGTGAGTTGGTGTCTAGTTTGCACTGTGGCAATTGTGTGCAAGTGGCAATGACAATAAGAGCCTGTGAACCATACATTTGGCCCAGCATCAACAGTTTTTTCACTCTGTGAAGAGCAGCATCAAAGTTTGCTGCGGTGCATTGTTCAAGGAAGAAAACGCACAGCCATCTCTGCAAAGATCGGCTTCTGCTAGTCCCACCCGAGAGACTGGCGCACAAACAGGGTGCGGCGCACAGCCTCGCAACATGGGGCGGAGGGGATTGTGCGCTGTCTACCAAGGATTTGTAATGGAGGCAAACTTTGATGTAGAGACAACTCAGAAGGTTCACACACATTGGAGGTGTGTTGTGAAGTGCAGGGCACATGCAACGTGCTGTTTCTTTGGAGAATTGAAAACATTTCCACTTGTTTATGCCTGATTCCAGTGGGCGTTAAATATTGACGCAAAGGCGCATCTGACTATCTCAGCAGATTGCACTTTCCTTCAAAGCCTATGAGTGTTTGCATTGAACCACCTCACTAATGTCCCAGTAACATCCTTTTAATGCAAAGAGGTTTCTGCACTGTGAAAAGTTCACCTTCCCAGTGGAAAACTCCTTTTGAGATGAATAGTAAATAGCAAGTGCCACTGTGCACTGCTTCGCATCACGCTAGTGCCTGCACAAAGCCTTGTAAATCTAGGCTGTAG
Source organism: Calotriton arnoldi (assembly GCA_963921515.1). Taxonomy (NCBI): domain Eukaryota; kingdom Metazoa; phylum Chordata; class Amphibia; order Caudata; family Salamandridae; genus Calotriton; species Calotriton arnoldi. The sequence continues at coordinate 603,158 of CAWUFW010008663.1, forward strand.
TGTACATTGCACACTTGCTCACCATGGTACATTTTAGATACAGAAGTGTGGACATGACCACGGTACTCGGAAATGAAATGTGAGCAGCAACAGACCTAACAGAATGTAATGCCTGACTAGTCGAACTAAAAGTAGGGGTTTGGGGGTGTTGCAGCACCCCCATAAATTCTGTATGGGATTCAAATGGAGAATTAACAATCAAGAGTACTATTTTCAAGTGCAAACTGCTGTGTGAAAAGCACATTTGTTTCACAAAGTGCTGCTAATCCTTTAAAGTTGAGAGCTGTGTTTACAATTCCTTTCTCTTACTGGAAGTTTAGGTCATTCATATGTTTACCTAGTAGCACTCTGGCTGGGGAAGAGGGGAAAGGAGAACGCCACAGCAGTCCAGATGTTTTTTAACACATGCATAAATAAAGACATGATTGCTTTACAAATTAAAGTATGAATAGCTTAATATATAAATCCTCCCCCTCCTTCACTTCACTTCAAAGAGCTTGGCTGTCCAGGCTCTGATTCTCTCGCACCTGGACTATGGCAACTCTCTTTATCTGAGATTGCCAAAGACTACAATAAGGAAATTGCAGGTAGTATAGAATTCCGCCGTCCAGATTCTGTGCAAACTTCCAAAACATCAGTACGCTCGACCTGCCTAGAGTACCCTTCATGGGCTCCCGGTGGCCAAGAGAATTACATTTAAATCACTCTGCAGTGTTCATAGGGCACTCCAGGGTAAAGGGCCTACGATCACTCGTCCCTTGGTACAGCCCTACTTCCCCGGCAAAACTCTGCGCTCTTCCACTGCACATTTTGTCACAGTGGCCTTAGTTTGTAGGGCAAAATATGGAGGTCCCTCCTTTGCTTATAATGCGGCTAAACTCTGGAACAGCCTTCCCGACTCATTGCGATCAGAAAATATGGAACTTCCCTTTCGCAAATCATTAAAGACCTGGCTCTTCCAGAACTGCTCACTGTAGATCCCTTTATCTGTCCTGTGCCACACTATCAGCGCTGGGATCCCTAAGGGTAGTTATGCACTATATAAGTAAGTCTGGACGATGAACTCCGCTCCGCTCACGGAGTTTGAGGAGATTTCCACACTCCGCGTTACGCGGAGCTCGCGGAGTTAGGAAAAACGCCGCGTAGCAGAGCGGAGTGTCTTTCCTCGCTCGCGTTCGTCAACGTCAAGTTGGCGAGCGCGAGCAAGGAAAATCCACCTCCCGGAGAGATTTTTCCTCGTTCGCGATTGTCAACATCAAGTTGGCGAGCGCGAGCATGGAAAATCAACCTCCCCGCAAGATTTCTCAACGCAGGCGGTCAGATTTCTCATTGCGAGTGGTCACGTATGCTCGTGGCCGCTTGCGTTGAGAAACTGTCCGTTCGCGTTGAGAAATCTGCCGCTCGAGTAAAAATCTGCTCGAGCGGCATGGTGCCGTTCGCGATAATTGCACAGTGCAGACAAGCACCTGGCACTGAAAATCACTGCGAACAGCATTTATCCAACACACTTCGCTGCTTGCGTAGCGCGGCGGAGTATTTTTGCACGCGAACTCCGCCCAGGCTTATATATAAGAGCTGTACAGAATAAAACATATGTGTAGCAGCAGCACGGAAAGAGCAACCAAGGCACTTAGGTCAAGTGATGGCGAGGGCCAGCACCCCTGCTCTGCAAATTGTTCCAGCATCACTGCACCCCACTTGTCGTTGGAGCCTCAGCGGTGTCTTGTGTTAGTCATCTCATTACATTCAGCAGGGAGCCCCGAGTGTGCCAGCATGCTCAGACTGCCACAGATCTTAGCTACAGAAGCCCATGTGATGAGCAGAGTGAACCAGCTTGCACTGAAGGTATGTAGGATGGAATCAAATGAAAAAATCAGAATGTCCTAGTGGTCATTGACAAAGGAGAATTTAAACACATCAGCGATTTTACGTTCACTGGCTAGAAAATGTCTGTGTTTGGCATATTCATTCAAATAGATTGGTTTTTCACTGTGTTACTCTCTGGGTTTTGGAAGCATGTCTCCGTGAGTGCGCCGAGTGTCCCTGGACTCGCTGAGAGCATCGGATGAGCATGGCTGTAAATGACTATGTAAAATAACTATATTCTGCAGCACACCACGCTGGGCGTCTTGCTTAGTTTTTAACTATACAAATCATTAAAAATGTTTCCGTTGTAAGACGGGCGAATAAATGAATCTACAGCTTTTCCTGCAAATGTAAGGGTAAGCAATGGCAGGCAGGGAATCACTCATGGATTCACAAAATTCCAATAACCTGCTCGGGTAAGGAAGGATAAAATCAAATAGGATGTTAAATATGACAATTTACGTACATTTTTGAATTACTGCTTTTAATATGAATAATTAATGAATGACAGCTTCTGTATACCCTTTAATAGGTTTGGTATAGAGCAGAAAACCATGTCATCCTTGAGCTCCCTGGTGAAAGGGCCAAAGTCAAGGAATAATACAAAAAGAACAATTGACGAACAGAATGCTGAACAATGTCAAACATTCACCTGAGTGCAGAGATCTTGGCATAAATCCATCGTTTTTTAGCTCCCCATACAATTCCAGTTTAGACCCAGGCATTTGCAACTCAGTCTTGACCCTGTGCCTCATGGGAACAGTACAGCCCGATCTGCCAGGCCAGGTCCTCCCTGGACCAGAAACAAGCATCCTAGGACCGGTTTCGGGGTTTCACCCCTCATCAGCCAGGATAGCTTGAATCCAGTAGCATGGAGAGCACGGGAAAGTTTAGTAATGTCATAATTGTAGTTTTCAAGTAGAAAAGTGAGGTAACAAGGCATTGTTACATAGTTTGTGTAAGGGCTTCAGGGAGGAAAGTCACATTCAGGGACTTCAAATGCATTACGCGTATTTTTTTTTTTATAAAGACAGGCTGAAATACCTTCCAAAAATAACCCTTCGCACTAAACTCTCCTAGCCAGTAGCCCTGGCCAATGCTTAATTTAATCTTTTCACATGGGTAGTGCAGTGGTCAGGCATGACTGCTTCAAGAGCGTGTCCCGAGCAATATTAAAGACCACACTAAGGAACTCAAGAAGTGGTCATATATGTAGAAGATTTCAAAGACATTAGTGCACTCTAAATGCGTCTTTAATGTGTGTGTCCTCTGCATACACATCATCTCAACATGGACTCCCATGTACAAGCGCCGTGTTACAGATTTTGATATAGTTTTGACTGATCGTCGAGGCAAAAAGAGCGCCCTTATAGACGTCTACGCAGCGTTTCCTCTGTGGGTGCTCTGAATACTGAAGTAGTCCGTTGCGACCCAAGAGGATTTAAAAATCTCAGACCACAAAGACAGAGCGGAAATTGTTCACTGCTGTTAATGACGCAGAAAGAGTGTGAGGTGGTGAACAAGTAAAGCGACCTAACAAGCTGAGTGAAATCGTGAGTTAATTTACTGAACACCTCAGCCACATTACAGTGCAACTGCCAACTCCCCAACATTCAAATCTTTATAACCTCACATGAAGGTTCCAGAATAGAACCTGATGACAGAAAGACAGCAGCACCACAAAGAGAGAGACACCGCTTTTCTCCCTCCTCATACAGCTTATAGCAAGTAAAGAGAGAAGGAACCACAACAGATTTGGAGTCTGAATGAAAACTTGCAAGAAAACAATACTGAAAACATAAACACTGTAAAAGAAAGAAATAGCATATATAAAACAATTACCCACTGACATATTCAACAAAACGCTCCAGAGGAGAGAGCATTTACAAAGTAGTTATCCACTAATATATTCATCAAGATACGCTGGTCTTATATGCAAACTAGTACTTCCTCGATCTGGTACAACATACTGTGTTACTGGCCAATGTATCCCAGTTTTCCTTTGAAACATCGCACAACCTCTTCCTGCACAAAGCAGAGCCAAGCCCACCACACAACCTGTGTTCCGGAGCCAGCCATCATCAGTCTTGACAGCATCTTTGCCACATTTTTACCACTGGGCACATCCAACCAGGGCCTTTATCCTGATCAAATCACCCACACACACCTGTACACCCTTGACCTTTTTTGTCTCAAAATACTGTGGTCTTTTGTGTTGCAAATTTAACCTGCTTTCTCTCAAGTCTCCCACACCTTTTAACTTCACACCTTTTCCCCAACTCATCCACCCTGGACACAGAATAGTAATGGGTGCTCTCCCTTTAAAAAGCTCAAAATGGGTTTTACCAGTGGTGAAATGAGCAGTCATAGGATAGGAAGCGATTCTTTGTTGTAGTTCCTTTTTCCAATTCAGAGTATTAATTCTGGCTAACTGGATACACTCCTTCAATGTTCGATTAATTTAGCCTGGTTAGTTTCTGGGTGACTAATTTCACTTTTCTTGTGAAGAATACTACAGGATATATTATAGGTTTCCGTCTCACTGGAACAGAATTGGGGGCTGTAGTCGGAGAAAATGACAGTGGAAAAACTTTCTCTTTTAAACACTTCTTCCAAAAATGTCATAATCCCTGAAGAAAAAATCTCTTGCACTCAATAAACCTCCACCCATCTTGAATACAAATCTAGCAACACAACAAGATAGGGAGTTTGATGTTCACTCCTTACAGGTCCAATTATGTCTATGGCAACTTCCTCCCATGAATGATTAGGAAGTTCCCTACAAACCATGGGTGTTAGACTTGGCCCTTTCTGCAGGGCCATCCACAAACCTTTTGCCTTCACCCTCCTGTTTTCAGAACCCGTTTTTGTTGGCTCTTAGGACTCTGAGTAGTGTACCACTGCTAACCAGTTCAAAAGTGCTGGTGCTCTCTTCTTTAAAAGTGGTAGAATTGGCTTACACCCAATTGGCACATTTAATTCACTTGTAAATCCCTTGTAAAATGGTACTATATGTACCCAGGTCCTGTATATTAAAGTGCTACTAGTGGGCATGAAGAACTCATTGTGACATCCACTTAAGTAGCCCTTTAAACATCTCTCAAGCTTGCCATTGCAGCCTGTGTGCGCAGCTTTAAACTGCCCCGTCGACCTGCCAAAATAAACCTTTTGCAGGCCAAAACCTTCCTTTTTACTACTTAAAAGTCAACCCTAGGGTAGGCCCTGAACAGCGCAGAGAGTAGGGTGCAGTGTATTTAAAACGTTGGGGCCAGGACAGGGAGGAAAGTGATGCCTGACACCTCTGAGGAGTGGAACCCTCTGGAAGCTTCTCCAATGTCAAAGTGGGCTCTGCCAGGAAGGACTGCTGTGCTTCTTAAAGGATTGCCACAGTGCTGGACTGCAGCCCTAAAGAACTGCTGTCCTGCTGCCCTCTTGCCTAGGTGAGAAAGACTGGACCTGCATCTCTACACCCAACAGAAGCTCAAACAATGACCGTCCGCGATGCCTGATGAGATCGTCATGCTATAGCAACGACCGTCCACAATGCTGGGCCTGCTCCTCGAGCTACAGCGACAACCATCTGCAACCTGCTCCTCGAGGCCACCTCCACCTTAAATGTGACTCTTCCCACAGTGTAAGGCAAACTTTCAACAGGACTAACTTGGTCCCTGTATCTGGCATGTGCTCCATCCCAGTCGGTCTAAGCTTGTGACTTTCCCCCGGTCTAGCACGACTAAGTAACTGCGAGTGGCACTTTGTGCTTTTGGATGCTATATTCACCAAAATATTTGAAACTGCATATTTCCAGTTTGACTGATTGGACTTTTGTTTTTTGGTGTCAAATAATTTATTAAATTGTAACCTATTTTACTAAATTGGTGTGGGATTTTTCTTGTGCTGTGCTTTCACTTTATTACTGTTTGTGTGCTGCATATCTATGTTACACCTTGCCAATAAATTAAGCCTGACTGCTTTTGTTCCAAGTTACCAGAGGGTTAAGCACAGGTTAATTTAGAGAGTTTTGTGGTTCACCCTGGCAAGGATTATGGCTGTTGCTTGAGAAGGGCTCACACCCATCTCAGTCAACAACCCAATGTCTCACAGGCCTACAGTGTGTTAAAAAACAAATATACATATATTGGCAAACTTTATCTCATATGCTGTGCAGAGAGTTAGTTCAAGGTGTGAGATGTTCTACTGTATTGTGGCATTTGTGTAGCACTTTCCTAACCCGCCTAAGGCTCCCCAAATGAAGTCTGGTGGTAAAGTAAAAGACTACTCCATTGTGCTGACTGGTATAGTCTAATTCTTTAATTTTTTAGTGTGACCTATTTGAGAAGTACTTTGGTGTTGTGCATGAGGTTTGGAGGTGCCCTCAAAGATTTTTGGAGCAAACTTGTAGTATGCTAAATCATGGCATACAGCAGACGCAAGTGTCAGGGTTAGCATATGCTTACCATAATTACCTTGTCAAATTGATCATTTTCTGGGAAACGGGTAAGCTAATATAATAACTTGACTGTGTCAATCCTGAATCGGCGAAAGGTACAACCGACAAAGTTAGAATGCACCGTTGATCACTGAGACTGAAGGACCTTGTCATAAACAACAACTGCAAAACCCAGGGATAGCCGGAAACATCACAGTAGTGCATCTATGGGTCCTATCCAGAAACAGAGATGGAGCCTCCTAAGAGAAGCAGAGCCATGTTCATAGTGGGACAATGGGGTCCATTTAGGAACAGACATGGAACAACCAAGGACAGCCACAGACACTTAAGTACTTAGTCTATGAAAAATATCTAGATGTAGAGCTAGCAAAACTCAAGAACTGACAAAGGGCATCACATTAGTGGGTCTGTGGGGTTCACTCAGAAGTGGAGCTTGTGCGTACCAAGGACAACCACAGGCATCTCAGAAGTGAAGCTCAAGGTTCAGTCGGAAGCATACAAGCATAACAGCAGAAACCGCAGCATTGGGTCTGCAGGGTCCATCCAGAAGCAGAGATAGTGCAATTCAAGGATAACCACATACACTACAGTAGACGGTCCTGGGGTCTAAAGGAGCAAAGGAACAGCCCCCAGGAGTAGGTGCTACTGGGGAACTGATGCAAAGAGAATATAAAATGTAGACGTGTGGAGAGAAGTGGTAGCTAGAGTTAAGATGAGAGAAGAAGAGGGTAGAGAGGATGGGAAAAGAGTGATAATTACCCAAATATTAAAATGTTAGGCAATTGAGGTTTTCCTTCTATTTGAGACCGGCAATAGTGGGAGAGGTACTAAAGATACCACAGAGTGCAATTTTCTCCTGCTATGGTTTAACCTCACCAAACATGAATTCTGCAGGGTAGACTGAAGAAATGACACAGTAATACCATACACGGTCCCTTGTTCTGAGTTGCAAAACTCAGATTGCTGCTGTTCACTAGTATTACATGGTAAGTGTGTTCAGGGAAAAAATGAGAGGTCAGTGTGACATTTGTGCACAATATGTAATAATAATTCTAGAACAAACGTCCATTTCCACTTCACTGCGACGCAAATGGGTTCCTATACCCAATTCAGCATTACCACGTTACTCAATATGCAGGGCAGAGTGCTTGTGCTTTTTTTGTTTTACTCTCTTGATGTGTTTGTTTTCAATCTGTTAGCATCATTCATGACACAAATTCTCATTCCGTTCACCTTACAGTGAGGGAGGCTGGTGGAGAGTGATTTCCCTAAACACTGGTCGAGAAAACTATATTCCCTCACAATACGTAGCAAAGGTTTACCATGGGTGAGTACTCTGTATGCATTCTGTAACCATCTAAAGATGTTTAATATACTGAACCTGGTCTCGAACATGCTATGTTTAACAATTCCACTTGACATGTTTAGCACATTATTTCCCATAATTGCTAAACATTGCAGTAGAAAGGCATATAAAATGGAAACATAATATACAATATTTGTAGGCGCAGGCCCTTAGGCCCACCACCTTGGTGCACTCTCAAAGATGAATACCATGAATAGCGCCGGAACAGGAACAGATATAGTAATATCAGCAGAAGCATGCATGTTTCCTGAACAGTTTAACTGTATACCTGATGCATATGAGTCATTTTATTTTAAACTTTAAGGGTCTATTCACGCTAAAACATTGAATAAGTGCTTTCAATCTCATTTTGCACCTTGATCAACACCACGTCTTCTGTGATCCTCAGTTTAGAGGAGTTTCCAGCAATCTTAGGGAAAAATGCCAAATGTCTTTGCCCTGCTCCATTTACAATTTAAATCAACAAGGACAGAGTTCTCTTCTTGAATCATTTGCTCCATGGGGTCTGGGTGGCTCATGACAAGCAGCCACTCTCCATCAAGCACTCTGGTCTGCTGTAGAGGATTCCCTCTCACTTGGCCAATCTTTGATTATTTTGCTTAAAAGCCTGATATAGAACCCAGTCAAGCTCAGCCCCCTTTTGAACCCACTACTGTTACCACACTCACTTTGCTGCTCAGTATTTTGATACTTTATCCACTTTCCATCACCTCACAAATAAAATAAACTGAAATGTTATTATGGGTCAAACAAATAGCATAAAGATCATGTTGAAAAGGTTACCAGCACTCTGGAACAGTTCCACTTCTAACCAAAAATACTGGGGTCGTATATGTATTACTTGACTCATATCTGTCCATCACACAAGAAATAAATGTTGTTGTAAAAGATTCAACTTCCACTACACATTGTCCCACAAGGTTAATTTCTACCGCTCCTTCAAAATAACAATAAGTAAATTTAGCCATCAATTGTCAGAAACAGAATAAAATCATAACCACCTTATAAACAATTGCCTGGGTCTTGGTGCAAGCCATGATCAATAAACGTTAGCTGGACTATGCAAAAACTAGTCCAGGTCAAAGACCAGTAACACCCACAGGAATGTCTCTTTGGCCAGTTCAAAGATCACCTCCCAACAAATGTACAAAAAATTGAAACACGGTACCAATCCCTGGATACATAGGATCCTAAGCCATAAAAGGCTTTACCATTAGCCATGCAGGCACAACCAAGCTACCAATTCTTCTGGAATTTACAGAAAGCAAAGCTGTTCAGTAAATCATATGATTGTTATTCGAGAATCCAAGGAAACAACAAGAAACAACAAGAAATGCCAGAAAGAAGGATTCTTGTTTATGAAGAGCAATTCCTCACATATCGGAAGTTTTCTCCATACTCCCACTACTCATGACCTTCTATCCAGAATCCATGCATATTTGCTTCGAACTGTTCACTGAGTTGTTTGCTACAGTCAAGTTACTAACCAGCCACATTAACTCTAATGTGTAGCCTACTGTAGCCCAAATGTTGTCACCAACATTTTCTCTTTCATTTATTACATCAAGTGTGCAATTAACTCTCCAAAAAGCAAGATACATTGTTCTATAAACCTAGAATAATGAAAAATAAATAAACATAAAAGTATTAACCAAGCACTTTGTGAAAATAAATATGCATAATTCACCAGAGAATAATAAAAACCTAAAATAGATACTATGGTGATAAAAAATAGGCATGCCAAAAACAATAAAGGCAGAATATATAATGTTTGCTTCATATGTCAAGGATGAGTACTTGGCTAGCAATATGCATGAACAACCTTCTTAAAGAATTACGGGGCATATTAGCAAGACCCACGTTAAAATTATCGCCGTTTTAGCGGCAGGAAACTGCCGCTAAAACAGCGATAATGGGCTTGCTAATATGCGTTATAGAATTCCAATAGAAGCCCAGGTTAGATGTGCAGGACATCTAACCTGGGCTTCTATTGGAATTCCATAACGCATATTAGCAAGCCCATTATCGCCGTTTTAGCGGCAGTTTCCTGATGCTAAAACGGCGATAATTTTAACGTGGGTCTTGCTAATATGCCCCTACATTTTAAGGCAAGATGAAAGACACCAATGTGAGAGACAACGTTGTGTCAGGAGAAGCTACAGTGCCACAGAGAGAATTTCCAAAGGAAGACTTTCATCTTGATGGATATCAGGTATAGCTAGCTAGATAATGTATTTGCTTTTGGCTACTCGGATCCTCCCAGAGATCTTAAGTTTGGTGACCAAATTAAGGTGTGATGTTAGGACAAGACTTTAAACAGAATAGGAAAGTGTGGTAAATTAAAAAAGCATGTAAGTATGATCACATTTTATGCCCCTTGAATTATTAAATCTATACAACTACAATGGTTCCCTAGAATTGCTTGTATTACTAAATATCGACCCCCAGAATATCGACCTACATAAATATTCTGGACAGAATATCGAGTGCCAAAATATCGAAAAAGTAAGTTCATATAGGGAAGTATAGATGTACTATTCCTAATTCCACATCTATATCCCTGTAAGATGTTTGTCGGCGAGGTGGATATATGTGGAGTTTGGTACAGAATGTCTCCACTTACTTACCTGTCAATATTATGGCTCTGGCATTTTGCCCTCAATATTCTGATTTTGATATTCAGGGTGTACACCCTAGGATTAATTAGTAATATAATGTAAAATTTCACAATGGCCTGTGAGTGACATTTCTAAAGATATGTAGGTGGGGCTAAAAGCCATATCCCTACTCTTTGCAAAGATACCCATAACACAAAGAACTGTGATACACACAAAAGAAATAAAAGAATTTCCATTTTTGAAGGCTTGTGATTTTGAAAATGGCAAAACATCTACTCATCAAACACACAAGATAGACACTGGGACAAGTTAAAGAGCATCCTAACAAAGACCTTTTTTTTTCTTTTAGCTCAGGTCGTACTTGTTTATATTCATGTTGCCCTCTGGAAAAATGTGAGGACTATGAAGCTCAGAAAATTCACCTGTTTGGAGAAAACATGGTAGTGGAGGGATTGATGGGAATGTTCTACAGAAATTCTGCTTTGGCAGTTGGCTCCATGATCCTCTAATGTTCAGGGAGTGCAGCTGTCTTGATGGAATTCCTTACACTGTAGGCTGTAAGGAACACCTCTATGGCTGTGGGGTGCTTCCTAACCATGTAGACAAAGGCTTAGTGAGGTACGGCTCATTCTGAAGAATGCTGCTCTTAAAAAGCTTGTTAGAATGCTTCTACAAAATTCCACACCTATTCTGCATTGTGAATAATATCAAGATGATTGGTGGAGTGGGAGTCTGTACGGCCTGTTCGAAGCATTCATGTGTCTGCCTGCTCCACCTTTAATGAATACTTTTAGTTCACTGTTTCCCCCCTGGTGAACATTTATGATAAAGGAACTGTTTTCCTACAGCTACCTTTTTAAATTAATTTCTGATTATTTAATTTGCTCAGATAATGATATAACTTTTCATCCATGCATCATATTTTGCAATTTTATATACTCTTGTCGAAATTTGGCTTGGACCTGCAACTTCTTCCTATGTTAACTACATTGCTCTGTGGTTGTGCACTTTGACAAATAGCCTCATGCATTTCCCTAAGGAATTTCAAAATCTTGATCCTTACGAAGAACCAAGGAACCCTGTGTATGTTGAATCTCTTTCACTGTGCACTGGCCCCTGAACCATTAGCCAACAAACCAGTTTCTCAAACTAGCCATTTTATTTTAATCTAATCACCGATTTTCAAACTTTATTGGCCTACTAAATTTCACTGTTTCTGTGCAGTTGGTTATTTGAAGGTGTTAGCCGACAGAAAGCAGAGGAACTTCTGCAGCTTCCGGAGACAAAGATGGGCTGTTACATGATTCGGCAAAGTGAAAGTAAGAAAGGTGAGGGGAGTAAGACTTCATTTTTACAATAATTGATAAGGTCAGTGCACTTACTTTCCTTGCGGACCTGGGACCTTCATGAGAACAGTGAGCCATCTAACCAAAGTTACATGCCACTAAATTGTTTGTATATACAATTGCACACCACATTAAAAAATAAGAAAGCATCCAAAGGTATGTAAGGGCAGAGTCCATATGGGGCACCAGAAGGGCCCTACCCTGAATGGTGGTTAATTCATTTGTTTTTGATGGGATTATCCTGTGTTTGAGTTGAAGATTATGATAAATAATCCTGCATCCTCCCACTGTGTGCACAGGCATATCAACAGCATGTGGAGTACAGGGACTGCTTTGAATGTAAAGTTAAGTTAGATGCATGGCTCTGTGCTTGTACCTCTGACTCCACATTCATAGTCACGAATAGGATTGGAAGACACATGTTGATTCTTCTTTTGCAAAGAGGGTTGAAGGAAGAACAAATTGTGTGTCTAACAGTATTTGCTACAACCGCATACATTAGTGATTCATGATTTTTGATGAAACACACTTTATAAAATTCAAGACTACTTGTCAAATTATTTCACCCACTTCTTGTATCATGTCTAGGAGGATACAAGATACGCCCAGCTCCCCAGCATCTCATATGGTTTTAACATCATTATGGAGAATTAGACCTTGGCAAGCTTTCTTTCTAACACCGAATTACCCGAATTTCCAGAGATTTGCAATTTAGGAACCTGGCAAACTAAATCCCAAATTTCCCTAGATTTTGCCTTTTTGTTTTGTCTAACTATGAGTGTTGAGTAATGTAAAATACTCTACTCTCGTTTCAGTTAACATTATTCGCTATTCGGTTACACTTTAAGTCCCTACCTCCATCATTTCTAATGGTAGGTTGTTGTATTACCAGTGGTTGGCCATATGTGGTGGTGGACTTACTCCAGCTCTGAGCTGGAATACTGGTGTAGGTCTGTTTTGGCTGTAGTAACTTTAGAAGTGCAGTTTGTAAATAGGAATGGGCTTTTGTGACTGAGTGCACGTTCCGCCCTAAACCCCTCCCTAACACTCCCTTAATCTCTCCTTGCTCCTCCTTAAACCCCACCTATTTTGTAGTAAGGGCTCCCTAATTTTCAACCATTCCTCCAGTCCCTCCCACATTTACTACCAAGTAGTAAACTTACATGTGTGAGGGTCTCCCATAGAAAAGCTAGGAGAGGTGGAGATTTACACTTGTAGGTTTGTGAATAGCATTTTGTAGTACTCTTGTACTACAAAATGCAGTTTGTGAATTGGCTCCAAAGGGTGCACACTATTACGTGTGAATAAGCGTATTACTGTGTATATAACACTTCTAAATGTCCAAGTTTTGGAATAAACTTTGGAAAGATGTTATTGATGTGGTGAAATGCTGACAAAGGAGAAAGAAATAGTCCTCCCTCCTGCATGTGTCAGGGATAATAATGAGCTATGGTGAGCAAAGGTGTTTTTACTCCTTATTGCTTATGTATTCCCTCCATTGGCCCAACACATGTAAAACATAACAACTCTTTACGTTTATAGAGCCATTTAAATCAAGGTTTATACAGCCATTTAGGAACATGAGGTTTAAACAGGTCAAACATTACCCTGGCACAAATAATATTTGTGAATCTCATTGAGCATGTATCTGCACTCGATTTTTACATCTGTTTGATAAAATGGTGATGAATATGTGCATACATTTTTGTCTACTTTAATTCCCTTGCACACTGATTTGCAAGTGTGGTTACCTACTAAGGGCCTGATTACAAAGTTGCCACGGTCTGGAGACCGACTGACTGACCTCCGGTCGGCGGTCCCGACACCGCCATTACAATGCGACCGCACATGGTGCGGTCGCATACTTCCTTTTCTCTATGGGAGCTAGTGCTACGGCCGTAGCACTAGCTCCCATGGAGAAATGGGACATTCTGTTAATCCCGGCACCGTGTGGCAGGCACCTTGGTGCCTGCCACACGGTGCCGGGATTAACAGGGGAGCACCATAGGTGGCCCCCAACCGGAGGCCGTGGAGGAAAGGGGGACCTGCTAGGAGCCCCCAAAGTCACTTTCCGACAGGCTTTTCATGTCGGAAAGCCCGGCATGGAAAGCTTGTTGGAAACCGACATCGTAATCCCGACGGCGGAAACGCCGTCCTCAGGGATTACGTTGGGGCCTCCGACTGGCCGTTTTCAATTCCGACCGCCTACATTGTTATAACGCGGTCGGAAATGAAACCGGAGATGTCGGTCGGAGGCTTTCCAACAGACAGCATAATAGGCCCCAAAGTGTCTGATCAAAAGAAGGGTGTGCACAATTTATGCTCAGCCCCTAATGCAAGTACTAAACCATTCACTCTCGGTATCAAAAGCTGTTTAAATAAGATAGACCTTTTTCACCGGTGTACATCTTCTATCTGTCCCTTGTGAATTGTGAATATTTTCATTTGCCCAGTGCCTCAACATTTACCACTTTCTGCAGGTCTGTATTCTTTATCGGTGCGGCACAGACAAGTGAAGCACTACCGCATCTTTCGCCTCCCAAACAACTGGTACTACATCTCACCACGGCTCACCTTCCAGTGCCTTGAGCACCTAGTCAATCACTATTCTGGTAGGTGTACAGTAGCTCTACTTAATGTGAGTATGATTGGGAGAGGTAGTTGGTTATTGGATTGATACTGTATTGTGATGTAGTGTTCATTAAAGAAGTGTGTCCTCAACTGTGTCCTAAACTGGAGCAGCATTAGGCTGCTCCTTTTGGATAGAATGATGTTGTTTCTGATCATGTTGATGGAAAACAGCTGCTGTATTTCTTTTCTTTTTGAACATTTCTTTATTGGCTTTTATTTTTCACACAAAATATATTGCAAGTACATCCTCATAGGTCTCTGACCTGTCTGGTGTAGAGGAGAAAGGAAGGAAAAGGAAGAAAACAAGAAAAAGGGAAATAAGTGAGGGGTTCTCTCAAGCAGATAACCAGATAACTGTGTTAAAGTGGTGCCCAGGGCCCCACCCAGCCCCATGTAGGCTGACAAACAAAGTGGTCCTCAACATCCACCCAGCCTCCTCCCTCTCCACCTGCAGTGTGTACATAGGTCCACGTCTAGTCAGAGTCCTTGCTACTTTGGGTCAGGATCGGGTACATAAAGTGTATGTATTAGCAGTCATAAGGGAAGGTGCTGATTCCCATGGCACTTTACAATATGTTACACTGTCTATTGTTATTTTCAGTGGTCAGTTGCCCCTGAGTGCACACTTTCACCCCAACACTCGCGCATGAGGTTGTGACATGAGTGTGCTGGGGTAGATATGATTCCTATTGGGCATCCTGCTTATGAGTGATGGGAGAGCGTGTGGGTGTTTGTAATTGCGGTCGGGACACTCCTCCCTGTGTGTAATGTTCTTTTTTGCATTGTGCAGACTTGTGCCATAGAGTCTAGCGTCCCCCGCTTCTTGCTCCTAAATGTCTTCTTCCTATGAAAGGCAGAGCTATGGCAACGCTCATGACCGGGTTAGGGGAGAGGAGTGCAGCAGAAGTTACTATTCAGTGAGGTGGATGAATAGACTTTAGATGGAATGGAATTGTTGGAGTCGATCTTGTGCTATGCATATGCTTTATTCACAGGGGCCCAGTTGGAACAGTTCATTCATCCATTCCAGGTCAGTGGGGCGGGTGGGGGCGTGCCAATGATGAAGTGTACATATCTTCGCCATCAAGAGTGCCGTTGACATCCACAGTCTCCTTGGAGAGGTGGAGTCCTCATTATCTGTTGTGTTGTGTAATGCATTTCTTTTCATTTTTTACTCTACTTCTCTCCAGTTCTATGGTTACCTGGCTGTGGATGTGCCTAGAGCCATCAGAGATGGTCTACACAATAAGCAGGGGTGATGGTCATGATGGTTTTGTAAATGAAGCAGCTGGATTTGTTGATGGTGTGGGTCAGTAAGGTGAGCCAAATGAGTGAAATCAGGATGGGGGTGATGTGATCATATTTCTTACAGGCCTGATTGAGATGTGCTGCAGCATTTATGATGCTCTTATGCAGTGCCAGTGTGGAGTGTAGAAGGCAATGGAGCAGGATGTTACCACATTCAGATGCGAGAATAAAAGGGCTTGAGCAGAAGTTCAGAAGTCGCTTTCTGGGAGAAACAGTTTCACTCACTTTAGAAGAGAAAGCTGGTACCAGGATGTCTTTGTGTTTTTGTCTGCATTTTGAAGGTACGGTTAGTTTCCAAGGTGATTCCAAGTGACCTGGCATTCGGTGAAATTTGGGGTTTGAATCCATCAAGGTTCATGTCATTGAGCCAGGTTAGTTTTATTTCTTGTTTGTTGTTATTGGCAAATAACAGAAACTCTGTGCGCTTTACAAATACACGTGTTGTGTTATGTATGGTAGGCGCTGGACATCCAGGTCTGGATGAGATGCAGGCAGTGTTGAGGCATTGGATGTATGGAGTAGAGGAGACTTTCAGGTAAAGTTGTGTATCATCAGCATACTGGTGAATCAAGATGCAGTTTTCTGTGAGTAGAGCCCTTAAGGGCTCCATCCTTGTGCTTTAAAACTAGTCTTTGATCATGTTAGTCCCAGGCTGAGGGCCATATTTACAAAGAGTTCACACAACGCAGTGCAGCAAGTAAAGTTGCTGTGCTGCGTTGCATGAACTAGAGAGAGCAGAACTGCACCAGAGCTACTAAGAATTGACACAGTTCTGCTCTCTCCCTGCACTGGTGCACTTTTGGCAGCCATGCACCACTGCAGGCACCCTTGTACCATAATCTGCATTGTACTCAGCATCGTTTTTGTACAGGAAAGGGTTCCTTCCTGTACAAAACTATGCTTTAATGCATTTTCCTCTTTGTATGTGTGCTGTAGAATGCAGCACACATGCAAAGAGTTAAGAAACAGGAAGACATGAAAATGTTCTAGTTTATTACACTACCTCGGGGAGGTGCAGGATATTGGCGCTAATCCTTGTCTACAGTTCTTTGTAGGTAGGCATTTTCATCAAAACCCCTTTGTGTGGCTATATGACAATGCCTATGCACCACCCAAGGAATGTCCCTGTGACACAAAGTAACCCAAGGCAGTGCATTGCCAGTAAACCATGGTTCGGGTCTGTGTTAAAAATATAACGTAAACCAGTTGCAAAGTCTTTGTAAATCCGGGGCTGAGTCTATATGTGTCATGGGTGGTGACGTAGACATAGGAGTGATGCAAAACCCAATTTTATTCTCAAGTAGTGCCCAAGAAGCTGGAGTCACACCCAGTGAAGGAAGCAGTTGAGCGGGACATGGCCATGTCACTTCAGTTTTTGAAGATCATTTTATGTACTGTGTGATCAGTGCTGGGTGATTGACTCATTTATAGTATGCTAATGGAATACTTGGGTAAAGAAAAAAAGACAAGAAAAAAAGAAACTAAGAATGTAGCATTAGACGTCCGGCAAATAAAGGTTCGAACGTAACCTGAATTGAGAAAATCTTCCCAAAACGTTTGATTTTGCATGTGTTGTGACTAGTAGGGCTGCAAATTGTTGAAAAGTTTACAAATCTTCGCTTGTGGGTAAAAAAAACACCTGCCAAGATGTTTATGACGTAGTTTTGTGAGTAACTTTTCCCACTTAAAATATTGTTTTGCTTAGATTTATTTCTGCAGAACCTAGTTTAATTTCCCTGACAATTTAAGCTATGCAAAGTTTACGTGGCTTGAAAAGTTTTAAAGAATTTATGATTGGACAGGGAAAGTTATGAAACTGGGCAGGCATATGTCATTGAAATAAAAGTGGGCCATTATGTTCACCTATAGTCACTGGTGTTAGAAAAGCTTAGTACAGTTGTGCAGTTTTAGAGAATGGCCTTGCAAGTTCCTGATCCGAAACCATGAGTTTCCCAAAGTATTTATAATGCTAATATCAACGGTACTCAATCTGCCAAGAAGAGAAGGATGAGGTTTCATTGAGAATTCTCACAGAAAACGAGGTGACCATTGAGAGATAATATAAATGCAAGGAGGTAAGTGATCGCCATTAAATGAAGATTGAAGGTATTCCGGAATAAGGGAGCTTGGAAGGCTGGAATCTTGAGATTGGACAGATGGGTCTGTGATTGATAAGAAAGACCTGCTTTTATTAATGCATGTGTCAACTCAAGCTTAGAAGACAAATTGTCAATGTGAACTGAGAGCCAGCTGACCTCCAGCTGAAAGGAGAACGCTGAGCTGGAACATGGAAGGCTGAATAGAGTGTGAATATCAAAGCTGGCAACCTTATCAAGGAGCAGGGAAAGTAGTCTTAGAGACTAAGTGAAGACTTTTACAATAATCTACTTTCATCGCAAGAGAATTAATGTTGTGTTTATTCTTGAAAGTAGAATGTAGCTATGTAATAATCACAGTGAGCATCTAGGCATTCCACAGATGTCAGTTGCTCACTGGACGCTGATGAGGTGGGACGTGTTGGCACTTACTTATAGTTATGAATAAAGTACACCTACTACAATATGTTGCTTGGATTCTTGCAACAATTTGGCGATGATTTTCCTGAACCTGATCTACGGTGTGCTGCGCATGGTGAACCTCCAACTGGGTCTCCTCGATCGTCAAGGACTGGAGACGCGATAATTCCTGGCAACTTTTTAGCAGTAATTAAGGGCAGTGAGTGGGCCAACATGAGTGTCGCGATAAGGGAGCACAAGGTAAACGTGCTAATGTCAGACTGGGTTATTTTTGGCACATCAAATGTACTTTGAAAGACTGCTGCAGATGGAGTCAGTTTGAGCGTGTGGGTGTGTTGAAGGATAGTGCGTGTAGACAGCGCCGTGCCACATGCATCCTACACACGCAGAATTCTACGTGCTGCCATTTTTCCCTGAATCTGACTTCAGTTTACACTCCAGCAGTGGGTGATATTGACACATCATCATG
Organism: Calotriton arnoldi; assembly: GCA_963921515.1. NCBI lineage: Eukaryota > Metazoa > Chordata > Amphibia > Caudata > Salamandridae > Calotriton > Calotriton arnoldi. The sequence continues at coordinate 621,728 of CAWUFW010008663.1, forward strand.
TTTGAACCGAGTATACGGGCTGCCATTTTCTTTACCACTGACTCAGTTAACGCTCCAGCATTTCAGTATATTGTCATGTCATCTCGTTAGCCACGAAGCACATAACGCTCTTTCTGCATCGTGCTGTTTTCACTAGTATGGAGTAGGGAGGGCAAATTGGCTACACAGGGGAGCAACAAGACATTGTCACACTACAGTCCCCTGTGTGAGGAACTGTAGGCACTCGCCAATGTGAAAGGTGTGTAGCACGTCGGCAGTTCGGTGCAGTACGGCGTACACAGTGAAATTCACTCTTTACCACAGTTAGTTTGAGCAACCTTGCAGGTTCCAGAGTATTTTCTGCTCAACAATCTTGGGAGAACTTTTGAAGCACTAGCTAATGGCTTGTACCAAACTTGGTCAGCTTGGCTGTTCCTGCGCTTTGGCAACATTATCTGGTGGTGTGTAGCATACCATGAGTGGGGACTAAGGGAATTGTATTGTTGTTCCCAAGCATGCGATGCATTAATGGTTGGAGCAATACTTGGATTTGTTTTTTCTTTTTCAGTGTTGCACTTCAACCTGCACAGCTTATGGTTAATGGTTTCCTCAGTATATTGTGTGTTAAAATTTTAGCACTTTTTCCTTGACACCACCGCAAGCATTCTTAACAGGTACAAAAGATCCACCTATTAGGTGGAATGAATGGAAACAATATTCTTTTAATTATATTGGCACAGTCAAAAAGAAACCCCGTGATGCTAGTGAATCTAATGTGTTTCAAAATGCCCTGGAGGATTTAGACAAGTATTACTCCACGTCAGTTTGTATACCAATAGACAGGCACCATTTTTTTTATGAGGAAGCAGAACAAACAAGAACCTATAGAACAGAATGTCTCTGCCTTAAAAATAATTGGCACTCACCTGTAGAAATGGCGCTTTACTTGATGAATTGGTGAGAGACCAAATAATCATGCATGTGAACAATGAACATGTTCAGGAGAGACTATGGATTTATGGTGAAGCGTCTCTGGGTGAGGTAATTGCAGTAGTTAAGAAGGCAGAACTTCCTAATAAATGTGCCAAAGCAGTGGAGATGAAACAAAAAGATGAGCAGAAAGAAATGGCTTGCAAGGTCAAGCAAAAGAAAAGAAAGGAAGTACGGGGTCAAGAAGACATGAAGGAGAGTTTGTCTAAACAGCAGGAAAATAAAAAGCAGGAAAAGAGATGCTATTGATGTGGCAGTAAGGACCACTTAGCTTATAGTAGGAAGTGCCCAGCTTGCAATCAAGAATGTGGTACTGTCGGGCCCCTCGCTAAAGTATGGAGGAAGAGTAATTTTAATAGAAAAGTAGGGGTGGTCCGAGATGGGTCTGCATCTGAATCAGACTCGCTGTCAGATAATTCCACTGAAGAGCATTTCTTTAACAAGAATGTGTCCTAGGAATTGTGGAGGCCCAGGAAATTGGCTGTGTAAATCTCCTTTCCAAGCAGTCCAGGAATAAACTGGTCTATAATGTCAAGTTGGGTGGGGTGGAGATACTCATAGTTGCGGATTCAGGGTCCCCATACACTATTGTGGATAAAAATGCGTGGGAGGAAAAGTTTGTTGGTGTTGTGGTTAAAGCCTTAAACCCATCGGATGTCGCTCCCATAAGCTTCACAGGGGAACCCATCCCTATTGTTGGTTACATGAGGTTAACTTTTGAATTTAAGAGGAGGAGTACTGTTAGTAAACTCTATGTAGCAGAGAACGGTCCATCTGTCCTAGGCTGGGTTGACCAGAGAGCTTTAGACATTATTTTAGACCCGATTAGTGAGGATCAAGTCCTTGACACTAAGGGGCCGATTACGATGTCGTTCGGAAACTGTTCTGAACGAATCGGTCTCAGAATCGTTTCCGAATGAATTGGGTTGTGCGAGTCCGAACGACCGATCACGTTGCTTCCCAACATCGTTCAGTCAAACTTGCATTGACTTCAATGGGAGCCTGTGTTCCGAACGAGAACACTGGCTCCCATTGAAAAAAGGGGTTGTTGGGGAAAACCTTGCACCCTGTGGTAGGCACCCCATGGTGCCTGCCACATTGTGCATGGTTGGGAGGAGGGGTTCCTTGGGTACCCCCACGGGCCCCAATCGGACGCCTCTGGGTGAAGGGGGGCCTGCAAAGGGCCCCCAAAGACAGATTCCAACAGCTGTTTCGTGTCGGGCAGACCGAATCCGTACAGCTGTCCAAATCAGTCATCGTAATCGGTTGTTCGGAAACCGTGTCCATAGAGCTGTACGATTCGGCTCCGAAAGACTCGGCTGTCCGTATGCCTTTCGGAACCGATTCCGACTGCCTGAACGGTTTCAGAGCATCGTAATCGGTCATTGGGAAATGTGTATGAATCGTTCGGAAACAAGGGTTCCGAATCAGAATCTGCAATCCCGAATCCCATCCGGAGCCCTTCGGAACGACATAGTAATCGACCCCTAAGTGTGGTGACAGTGATGGAATTGAATTTAAGAGCAAGTTCCTGAATGTATTTTCTGGGAAAATGTAAACATTAAAAGGGTACTGAAACTTGATGCTGTTCCTAAGGTGCACAAATTTAGGGAACTTGCCTGGATACTGAGGAAGGAAGTTGACCAGGGGATAGAAAGTTACTTAAAGAGGAAATAACTGAATAGGTGGACACCACTGAGTGGACTGCCCCAATAGTCACTGCAAGGCAAGTTAATGGGAAAATCTGCTTATGTGTGGATTTGAGAAATTTGAATAGCAATATAGTGGTGGAGAGTTTCCCGTTACCTAAAATAAATGAGATGCTGGCACACACCAAGGGAATGAAGTGGTTCAAGCTGATTGACTTGTCTTCGGCATAGCATCAAATCAGGTTACACGAGGATAGTAAGAATTTAACAGCTTTCATGACACCATCAGTTTGCTCCACTAAACAAAGGGGGACAAGGAGCTGAATATAGGTCTAGTGGCTCGTGCTCCTGAATAATAGAGTCATCACTAAGGAGAGTCACTGTTCCTGAGTAGAGAGTGAGAAAAGGGATGAGTCATTTATAGAAGGATGGGACGGAGTCGGTGAGACTTTTACTTGATGCCCTCACACACCCCGAAGGATGTCATGCTTCATCATGGGGCGGTGCTCCTCGCCGGGCTGGCCCTGCAATGCCCTACGGGTCCCCCGAAGGGTCACTTTGTCGGAGATCTTTTTAGTGATCTAGCTGTTAGGTGTGTGCGGGTCTGGGTGCAGTGTTACATAAAAGGTGAAAAGTGAATGCTAAAAGGTGACTAGAGGGAATCTAAGGTAGACTACTTTAATGAAAACGATCCCTCTGTCATCGTTTAAAAGACCAAGAGCTTGTGTGCTGCTCAAGGGTAGTTATGACCCTCAGTAGCTAGACGAGTGCAGTGTTAGTTTAAAAAGGGAGATGGGGTCGACATGTTTCGCGCTACGTGTGGTTTCAGGAGGAGATCCTTTGTGCTTCTTCAGGACCAAAGGGAAGTGAAATAAGTGTTGGGGTTATACCGTGGCCTAGTTGAATGTTGTAGTGCCACTCGATGGACCCGAATAATGGTCCTATCTATTCAAATTGGGCATAGTGCCCTATAAGTCATGGCGGGGTGTTTGCTCTTGCAATAGTTACGTCGGAGCTGACGAGAGGTCGGGTAGGTTCAAGAGCCTATTTTCTTCGACGTAACAGCTTGGAGCTGGCGAGAGGTCGGGTAGGTTCAAGAGCCTGTATTCTCTGACGTAACTATTGCAACGGCAAGCACCCCCGCCATGACTGTATATTTGTGTTGTTATTTCCTGTATTTTATTACTAAGTATTTATCTTTTTAAATAATTAAGTATTTAGTATTATTTACCTGCATTATTGTGCTGTTACAATTTTGAGTATTTTTGGATCCAAATTGTGTTGTCACTGTATTTATTTTAAGTAAGAGGGAAGATGTGTTGTGTTTATTCTTGAAACTAGAATGTTGCTATGTAATAATCGCAGTGAGCATCTGGATATTCTACGGATATCAGTTGCTCACTGGACACTAATGAGGTGGGACGTGTTGGCCCTTACTTATAGTTATGAATAAAGTACACCTACTAAATATATTGCCTGGATTCTTGCAACAAGTAATAAGTGCCTTGGATGACTGAATTGTGACATGGGGCTACATTTTAGAAATGTTAAGAAAGATGAAGCATGCATTGAAAGGATTTAGGATGAAGATGAGTGGTATGTGTATGACGCAGTTGAAGAGTATTCTTGCCTGAGACGAAGGGAGTTATGAGGTCACAAGGGAAGAACAAGGCAAAAGGCAGGGACATCAAAGCAGTGGACGAGTGGAAATAGATGATTTTTTCTGAAAGGAGTGGAGAGTTACTGAACGCTCAATTGCTGCAAAGCAGACAGTAATATTCACTTTTGGAGGAGATGTGATAGGAAATGAAAGAGTGACAAATAATGAGCTTTGTGTAGAGGAGTATGGGTTGAATGTGAAGCTCCCATTTTGGTTAAACAGCTACCATTTGAACTGAACTGAAGCCTGGAGGTTTGCATTCATTGGGATATATACTGGACCAAAACAATCCATTTACTTGAGTTCAAGGTGGAAGTGGCCCAGCGTAAGAAAGGATACTTTGTTTTAACTAACAATATAGATAAACCATGTTGCCATGTAACAACGTGCTCACTGTTGGGAATAACAACGGTATCCTTATTTGCGTCTTTCAGAGATGGCGGATGGCCTGTGCTGTGTACTTACTACCCCGTGCCTCACTCAATGCACCGTCAATAGAGAAGCACAACCCCAAGTGGAGCCCGTGGTGATGCGACGAAATCAGTTTAATTGGAGAAGTACAAAACAGTGAGTATTATAGCATCCAACAAGCAGTACTGTCCGCTATGTGACCACATGTGTGTACTTGACAGCAAGTGTGTAACTACTAACAACTATTTTCTAGGCCTCAGCTGAATCAGGAAGAACAAAGACTCTCTGGTGAACATGATGATCCCCTCCTCAGTTATGGCCTCAGACAAAGCATTGCCTCATACATGTTACTAGTGGGAGAGAACAACCCATCCAATTCAAAAAGCAAGAAAAAGGGCCGGCAAAGTCAAGTGATATCTGAGGCACACAATCGAAGGAGTATTAGATCGCAGTACTACGAAGAAGAAGATCTGCAATCGCCATAGCGCAATCGAAGCTAGTGTGATAACAAAGACACAAATTCTAATGGAGAAGGACTAATGAAGAATTCCGGACACAATGTGAAAGATTTGTTTAGACGATGAACTGGATGACACATAACCAAAGTACAAACAGTGGAACCTGCAGGGTTTTGACCTTCTGAGAACTTTTCAGAAAGTACTGTTTATCAAAGGAACAATTTTTCAAAACATGGTCAGTCACTAAGGGGCTGAGATCAGGAATTACAGGAAGAATTCAAGACCATAGACTCTCATTATAAGTAGGATGGATTTAGGATATAGGATACCAGGTGGCCGGTATTTACAGTTCCACCCAGAATCTCTGCACCTAAATCCAACTATTCTGAGGTAATCTTCAAGGAATGGAGAATAACTTTGGATGTATTTTTTCCAGGTGAACATCTGCAAGGAATTCACAATTCTGTGGGGATTAACCTACACATTTTCCACCTGCTCTTAACAGTTGAAAAAAAGGTTAATGGGGGGCTGATGCTGATGCTGGCAAGGGTTGGTGGTATGAAGGTCTAGGGGAGTATGTGGTCAACACAGGGAGAATTACATGCTCCTTATGTGCATTGGGAGTGGGCCAGCAGACGGACTAGACTAGCAGCCCAAGACTAAAGCAATTTTACCAACTAGACTGTATGGCTGGTATCGGGTAAGCTGTTCCCGTACAGGGAAAATCCAGGTGCAGGACAGAGCGGTATCCCACTATAGCTTGGCTGAGCGGTATCCCACTGGGGGATAACGCTCTGCTCAACCTGTAATTGGGGCCAATGTTTGGAATCTATTTTTTGCTTCTTTTTCTGTATTTGCCCAGTTGGATTATTTGCCTTTTTTTTAAAGGCAGATGCTGTAGATAGGGAATGTCCCTATGTGATATGATGATGCAGAATACTCACCACATCCCAGACAGCATTCTGTCAAAATAGCAAAATGTGTAGCAGGCAGCCAAGAAGGGAGGAAAAAAAGTACACGCCTATATTGCATATTGGCCACCAAACACTAGACAGTACATTGCCCCGATTTTGGTGCATTCCAATTTGTATTCTCTAATATGTAATGCATTTTGGCTCACTGATCCCCTCATACCCGCCACTGAGCTCAGCCACAGTGCCAAAACGTGAGACAAGAACGCTAAATGCGATCTGTGGTTTGGGTTTTGTGACGACTCTTCTCAGGAGTACTGTGAAAGTTCCTTTAAGGCCTATACAAAATTAGCATATTACTGTCGCACTGTACAGGTCACAAAATAGTGGAATGACTGAGTAAAAAGAATGTTCATATATATTCTTATAATTGTCTGTTTAAATATATACGAAACTTGAATTTATTTCTTTAAAAATATTAATAAAAAAATTAAAACCTTAGACATAAATCCAATAACATATGTTTTGATGGGAGAGTAGAGCAAAAGTTAAAATATTTATAGTAAAGAGCAAAATATTTTCTTTGTATATAATGTATATATTCTCTTTAAGTAAACTTCTGAAGTGTCCATCCTAGTACAGATCCTGTCTACATCATGATTGTTGCTTACCTAGATCAGTGAAAACTTAACAAGGCATTGTCACCAGTGCTTTTAATAATGGGACTCAGCCGTTGCCACTCTGTAGCTGATGACGTAGAAATCTTAAGAGTGTAGCTATGGTTTGTAGATTATGGTAGGAATACTGTTTCTCTACTCATAAGTGCTCTCTTCAGTTTGCCTCAATGAAGGAATCTTCGGTCCACATGTTTCTTTCAACACATTTCGAGCATAGGAATTGCATCTGGACAAGGCCTATTCTAGAAATCACAGCTAGTGCTGGGCCTCCTGTTGAAGCTGTGTTGCCTCAGCACCTATCCATAACAGCCTGAAATGATTACCAGTGTGGCTGACATCCCAAAGTAAGTTTGTCTTATTGGGTCAAAATACACCACCTTGCTTAGTCTATGGTCACTGTCTGTCATAAGCAATATGTTCCTTAAGTACCACTTGGGATTTATCAACTATTTGTGGCTTCTAATTACCACCGCTCTGGAGGAGCACCAGGATGTATCTAATGTGTCTTTAGGTTGGTCACGCATCCCATATCCCTCATTGTACTTCCCTGTCTGTATATATTGTCTTTTTTTGCATTGATGCTTTATTACGTTTTATTTATTTCTCAGTGACCTCAGCCTATGAATGAATAGCAATGGCAATTTACCATATGTAAGCAGCTCACTCAACTGCCTCTTTGATATGCTGATGTCAACGAGCACCTTGAGGGTGTTTGACACAATATGAATTTAAAGGATATAACACACATTCTCCAGAGCACACCTGCCACATGACCACATGGTTCTGTATTAGATACAGTTCCCCAGGGTGCAATGGGCAAATGGGCTCACTTTCTGCTCCCCCGGGGCACTATGGTATTACAAAAGGGGCTGCAGATGCTTGTGCCTCCCCCTTCTGTAATACAGCAATCCCAGCGCATATATACTGCCGATGCCATCTTAAGGGGCTGTGCCCTCATTTCCTGGGGGTGTGGCAGCATGCAAATGAGGAAAACAATTATCTTCTGCACCATTGCCACATTATGGACGAGGACGCAGAGGCAAAGAGGACTTCACGAGGTGCACTCACTGTGCACCACAAAGTAGAGCGAGCCCTGAGGTAATCCTCCTGAGGAGGGGAAGAAGTGAATCCCATTAATGACGCAGAAATCCACCTACAGGTGAATGCAGTCACTCACTGCACTCGCCTGCAAGGGAATCTCTGTTAACCCTTAAAAATACAGGTGGGCAGTGGCAGACATCACAAAGGCTGGTGGGGCGGGTGGAGGCAACGCGGGAGAGGGAGCGCAGGGTGAGAGGAGCGTGCGGAGGGGGTAGTAATAATATATTTTAAAAACTAATAACTTACCCGAAGCCTCCCATATCAAGCCTCCTCCGCGCTTGCTGGTCACGGCAGCCCCTGGAACAGACTCCCATCCAATCCCCATTCTGCTCTCATCCTATGAGAGCAGAATGGGGATTGGCCTGAGCGGGCTGACAAGACGCTTTGCTCAGGCCAGAGAGTCTGTGGGGGTTTCTCCAGCCCGGCTGTTCAATGCAGTCGGGCTGGAGGAACCTAAGTGCACATGTGTGTTTTGGTCAGCCTGTGACAGCCGGCCACACACATATGTGCACTTAGGGAGTGCACATAGCACTCCTCCTCCCCCTCACATCCCATGCCTCTGGCCCACCCCTCCGTGCACGCGCTGGCTCAGAGCCAGCAAATGAAAAATAAAACGGTGCTTGAACATCATTTTATTTTTCATTTTCTGAGCCAGGCCGTGGGGCGATACACCTCCGCCATTGTGGAGAAGCCACTGTTGCAGGTGGGTACCACCTTACCAGTAAAAAACAGAGTGGTTACTTCACTAATGCACTGCCCCCAGGGGAGGCATGCGTTTGTGATTGTTATCGCACAGTGCACCTGTTTAAAGGTGCACAATGGAGCAAACAGGGACATTGCACTCATTAAATAATATGGGCCGAGATATCACTATTTAGTAGCACAAAGAACAACAACCAAAAACTGCCTCCTGCCCACAAAAGATTGGGCTTCATTTTTTAACATTTCCAATATTGTCACTATAGTATGTGCCTTTTATGGCTTAACCATTTAGAAGTGTCTAAAAGTCCCTTGAAGGATGGCTTTATGTCAATATTATACTGAGATGGCACAGAATTGTGTTGTGGCTTAGTATCTTTCTGGTTATTGCATTTTCTATATTATCAGTGAAACACATTATATCTTAGAGTGCACAGAAAAGTCAGGCATACTGGAGTCATACCCTGATGTGGTCCTAACACTACTAATTCTGACGATGTACTTTTACTCCTGGGACACATGGATAATAACCTGCATTACTGTTACCAAGAGATGTTTTGTCAAGTGCTCAGTTATTACCACATCTGTGCTGGTGGTGACATGCCACAATTTGCAATGCTGTATGTTAGACCTGGCATCCTTGGATTGGTTTCTCCTGCCTTGTATTTTTAGGTCGAGCCTCGAGTAGCGCGCAAGCGCTGCTCTGCGAGACTTTATGTAAGGGGCTTTTGAAAGCTGACCACACGCTCGTGTACAATGGCCTTTTCCCTGCGGTTACCCGCACGGCCCCATCTGTTTGCAATTATCGTGCCCAGACGCGGGCGCGATAATTGAAAACACATGGCCATTGTGCACGAGCGTGTGGTCAGCTCAGCAGGCTGCCGCGCTCGCCCCCCTTTTCTTACTGCAGGCAGGACGACGTGCGCAGCCGAGACAAAGGCGGGCGCTTGCTTTTTAACGATGGTGTTGCAAAGAGTAATCGCCTGAGTGATGCGAGCCGTTGCTGCAGCCTTGGGCGCAGCGGGCTCTGAGTGATAGGGATGCTGTTGGAACTCCAGTGGCATCCACTGATGATGGACGGGTGCAAGGGGAGAAGGCGGGGGAGAGCACGGAGATCAAGGCGTGCCGGTGCTGCCCTCCCATCCGCGAGGGAAATACGAATCCTCGTCCCGAGTCATTCATCACACGGGGACTGCGGCGCTGTCAGAGCAGCTAGGGTGGGAGACTCTGCCAGCGACGAGTAACACTCCTGTGCTTGGAGAGACACATGAAGGAAGAATGGTGGTTCCACACATGGGAAAGGGGTCCTGTCACCCCCGTTCTCTCCCCCAGCAGCAAGCACCCAGCCCCAGGGTTCCCATCCCACTGAGTTGTCGCTCAAATGCTCCCCGCACCCCCACCCATTTGCGGCCGCAGAGAGATCATTATTTTATTTAAAGCGATAATCGCATTAGCCTCCCTCGGGCTCTTCAAGGGACTGGTGGTAATTCCTCTCCCTATGATCATACGGGGGCAATGTAGGGGGGCGGCCGCACAGGTCTCCGGCAGGCGCGGTGCAGCCCGCACGCAGCGCCGCCCGGGGTCGCCGGGGGTGTCCCCTACCTCCTCCGCCGTGACCTCCAACGCACCTTCCCGCTGCGGATCCCGCTCGCTCCCGCGCCTTTATACAGGTCCCCGTCAGGAAGCCGAAGGAGAAGCAGCCTGGACCAAAATGATCACCGGTTTGCGCTCCCCCTGCGGGCGTCACGCGCACACACAGCCGCGCGGCCCCCAGCGCCAGCAGCAGCAGCAGCCCGGGCAGCGCTGATGCTATCAGAGAAAGTGCAGAGCGGGGATCGCGATCATTAGCTTCTCCTCAGTGCCCTTGAAGTTTTTCCTCATCCTGCTCTAACTGTCACCGGAGAGGGAGGAGGGGGACGGACCCAGGCTCATTTTTCCAGCTCCTTTCTTGATCAGACCCGGGAGTTGTTTTTTTTTTCTTTTTTCTCGAGTGTGGCCAGTACTTGTGCAGCCTCCTTCCCTCCCTCCCTCCCTCACCCTCTCGCTCCCCTCAGCTGTCTGCTTCTCACAATATTTTCCGATTTCCTCAGCTTTCGGAGTGCGGGAGCCCAGACTTGCAGCGAATGCATCATGGCCCAGTGCCAGCCCCCTTATCAGCATCCAGGCCCTTGCACCCCATGGATCACTCACTGCAGCGCTCCCTCCACGGGCTGCCGAAACACTCCGACCGCTTACTTTGCCTCCACCTTTGATGTTATCCCTTCACCCGGTGTTCAATCAGGGGGGTATGGGAAACCAGCAAGGCCGGGAGAGAAAAGCTCCCAGAAGAAAGAGAGGCGTGTAACATTCTTACTGCTTAGGAAACACCGTCTTCGCCCTTGTTGGGCAGATCGTTGGACATGTGCTTTTTAAACGAGGAGCAGAAGGAAGATGCAACGAACGGAATGAGCTTGTTGCACACAACGGATTAATAAATGAATGAATGAACATAGACACCTGTAGGGTGCAAGTGCTTATTCAAACAGGTGCAATAGGGAAGCTGGAGTCACCGAGTGTGTGGCAGCTGTGCAGAAGCAAAAAGCTCCAGGATCCTAGCAGACGATTTTGTGCATTGAAGAAGTGCACATCTGGAGTTAGTTCTCATTTTACCCACAGTGCCAGGGGCAAAGGCCTTGCCAACCTATCTTAGACTCTGAGCTCTCTTTGGTCTCTTTGGCGCACTTCAGCTTGGGGCACTTTGCTATAGTTTGCTGCTGAAGTCTCTCTTATTGGACACTTTCCAGGGGTTGCAGGCTACTCAGACTGCAGGCCCATCCATACCTGCACATTAGCCCAAGCAGTAGGGCCACTCAGCTGTGAGTCCCCTTCTCACCAAACAAACACTTGTTGAGACACCTCGTAGGGTAAAATGGTCGTAGATTTATTATCACAAATATTTAAAACAACCGCTTTCAGTTACGTGATTTATCCATTTCAATCAATCACCTTTGTCAACTAGTCCCGATGCAAAAAAATAAATAAAAAAATCACATTACATGGAATAATATGTTACAGTGCTTCTACAGGGGCGGGAACACCAACCAGAGAACTGCATCGATAAAATTCCAATGCACCAATTAGTTTCAACAAATTCCTTATCAAAACAAAGGCGGTAAGGCCTACTTAACACTGATTATTGCTGTTTTTTATTAGCCAAACAGCAGTCGGTGGCTGTACGTGCCAGTTAAAAACCTAAAAGAGAAATAAAAACTCTGCCGTAGATTCAAATCCTGCCTCGGTGCAGTATTTCGGAGAAACGTGCAGTGGCTCTGCGCCTTTGACTCTCACTTGTCAAACCTCGTTCCAGCTCCCCACTCTACCTCCCATGCTCTGTGCAGACATTTAATTCTAGTTGATCCGTGTCTCTATCTCTCAGTACAGCCCATTTACCTGTCTCTCATTCACTTTCTCGTGCTCTCTTTCCAAGTGTCTCTCGCTCTCACTTCAAATCTCTCTCCTCATCTCTCTCCTCTTTCTGTCTCTTATCTTACCCATCCCCTTGTCTTTTCATCCCACTCTCGCCCTCTCTCTATCTCTCTTATTAAACCCACCCATTCTTCTCACACAATATCTCACTCCCTCTCTATTTACCTTTCATCTTATCCACCCTGTTGTCTTTATCTCCCCCTCTCTCTTTATCCCTTGTCTTACTCCTTCACCCAAGTCGCCCCATCTCTCTCTCCTTCCTTCTCTCTTTCTCTCTCACCTTACCTACTCACCTCTGTCTTCATCTCTCTCCCCCCTTTCTCTCTTGCTCTCTCTCCGTACCCATCCACCCATTTTGCCCCATCTCGCTCTGTGTCCTTAAAATCTCTTGTTTCTTCAAATCTGGACGCTTCAAACCTCCCATTGCATACCAGTGAACGGTAGGGGGTCTTCTGAACCTTCACAGCTGTGCTTCAGGAAATAGGAAACACCTCTACATAGTTTGCGTGAAAAGGGTCCTGTAACACTCGCAGCCTTCTCCTAAAAATCCTGGTCACTGCGCTCTACCCTCAGCCCAGCCACCATCTTCGCCCTCCTCACCCCGACCATACTTTAACCAACCGCACAATTGTGTAGCGCCCGCGGTTATGTGAGTTTAGTGCTCATACAAAATACGTGACGCAATGGAAAAAATGGACATGTTGCTTCACTGCAAACTCTCATTAACTAATTGACATTTTTATTGGTGTCATGCTCCATTAAAGTGCATGTTCTACAAGGGCATCTTCCGTCCTCCCTGTTCTTACTTGCACCCGCCTCCCACAGCACTTCCACATCAAAGCTGTTTCCACCCGCCCGTTGCCCCCGTCAGAGCACTTCAAATGCTTGCATTTTTCAAAGGTGTAAAATAAATATAAGGTAACAAAAATGCTTATTACTTTATTCTAACTTTTCAACATGCTGCACAGCAGGTACACTGCTCTACAACATAGCCTAAACACATTGGCAAAGCCAATAGGTCTGGCAAAACACTTATAAGGTCCCAAAGGCGAGACCTATTGGCTATGCCAATGCTTGTTTACTGTGTGCTGGACTTCGTTTTTGCTGGTTTTGATACTCTGGGCACTTTACCACAGCTGATCAGTGCTAAAGTGCAAGTGCTCCCTGTGTAAATTGTGATTCTGATTGGTTATCCATGATTGGCATATTTGATTTGCTGGTAAGTCCCTAGTAAAATGCACTATGTGTGCCCAGGGCCTATAAATCAAATGCTACTTGTGGGCCTGCAGCACTGGTTGTGCCACCCACATGAGTAGCTCTGTAAACTTGTCTCGGGCCTGCCATTGCAGTGTCTGTGAGTGCAGTTTTTAACAGCCATGTCGACCTGGCAAGTGCACCCACTTGCCAGGCCTTATCCTTCCTTTTTACTACATGTAATGCACCCCTCAGGTAGGCCCAGGGTACCCCCATGGGCAGAGTGCAGTGTATGTGAAAAGTAGGACATGTACTGGTGGGTTACACATGTCCTGATTGTGAAATACTGCCAATTTCGTTTTTCACTATTGCAAGGACTAGCTCTTCCATAGACTATCTTTGAAGTTGCCTTGTAACATTTTACAAGTGTAACTTTCAATTGGGAACAGCTAGAGATTTGGAGTTTGGGCTTTCTGAGCTCAGAATCTAAAAACACATCTTTTAGTTAAGGTGTTTTTTAAATTGTGTGTTTGAAAATGCCACTTTTAGAAAGTGGTCATTTTCTTGTGTACCCACCCTTGTGCCTCTGCCTGCCTGTGGGATCAATGTCTGGTTTGGACTGACATGGGCCTGTCTGTGCATTCACTCAATTACAGTCACACAAAGGGAGTTGAGGTGTGCCCTGAATATGCTGATGGTCCTTCCTGAGCTAGAGTGTTGGGAGGAGCTGTCAACTGCACCTGAATAGGGCTGTGCCTGGCCTCTCACAATGAGGTTGGGTTGGCCTGCAGTTGCTGCTTCTGTCTGTGGGCAGTGGGAAGGACTGAACTTTTACTTTGCTGTATCCTGCTTGAGAAGATTCTCCAAGGCCTTAAAGTAGAGCTTGCCTCTTGTTAAGAAATCTTAGGGACACAAAGACTTCAACTGCAGCATCCTTAACCTCCACTGCTTGGAGTTCTGACCTGCCTTGTGGTGGCACATCCAGTTCTGGGCCTTTGGAGGTTGTTCCTGCTGCAAAAAGCATTAAGAAGATATCAAACTTGACGCATTGCCCTTCCAGCACCTGTTTTTCTGAAGCTGCACCACCGTGAGGGAGAAAATTCCATGCACCACCACTGTGCGGCCAAAGAAATCGACGCAGCTCCTGTCAGCGGCCGAAGAAACTGCCACAGCCCGAGTTCAGCGCACCGTGTCTCCGAAGTCTGAGACCCCCGCACTGACACAGACGCAGACCCTGCTGTATGACTGAAAGAATCGATGCATTATGGGACTGTGGCTGAAGAAATTGATGTAGCGCCTGTTTGCCATCACCGCATCGACGTCCAGCACGTCTGGATTTCCACGCACTGCACCGTTGCACCAAGTTTTTCCGATGCAACACCTGCAGACCAGAACCATTTTGGAATCGACGCATCACTTCCCCCTACAGTACAGATTCGGTGCATCACTTCTCCTGCGTGAAGCAGAACTGTCGCAACGCCTCCCCAAGGACCCAGGAACTGACGCATCGCTGTGTTTATCAACGCTTCCCTCCTCTGCAGTTGTTTTGCCTTGTGGATTTTGACGCATTTAAGGTACTTTGTGTAAAAGTCAGGTATCATTAGTTTTCTATGGACAGAAATGCTTAAACCTTTAAAAAAGTCATATTTTGAGTTGTGCATGTTGGATTTTTGTTGTTTTGGTCTTGTTTGGTTTAGAAAAAAATACTTTATTTTTCTAAACTGATGTGGTGTCCATTTGTAGTATTTTCATTGCGTTACTGTGTGCTTTGTATCAATACTTTACACATTGCCTCTGAGATAAGCCTGACTGCTCGTGCCCAGCTACCAAAGGGGTCAGCAGGGGTAATCTGGGGGTGTAACTTCTCTTACCCTGACTAGAAGGACAGAGACAGGGTGTATACCACTGCCAACTAGAGACCCCCATTTCTAACACTGTAATGCTGTTTTATCACAAAGGGAATGTGTGAAGCTACATGACTCTACGTCCACTGCGATGGTACAATGTAAGGGACCAGCAGTGCTGCACATCCATACCATTCCTGCAGCACGCTTAATGAAGGCCTTTTCCCACAGTGTTTAGCTGACTTCAAGAATGAAGCTACTGGTGACAGGCGTTCATCTATTAAAAGGCAGCACAGGCAGGAGCGTAGGTATCAATGGTGCAGGAGTTGCAGTGATACCAGGGCCCGTAGACCGGAGGGGCATGCTGAACTCCTACTATTGCATTTTTTACAACCCAAGCAGCAGACGGGCCCGTTATTCTTGCTTGCACTATGGCGCATGGTAAATTTGTAACGCCGCTAAACACAGAACATTACCTTGTTTTGTTAGTTGAGTGGGATTGAAAGTCAAGGATTGTCATGGCTCAGTCTTGTTCTCAAAGGTGAGCACACCAGTCGTGATGCTGCTCAGATTCAAGTGCTGAGAGTTTGAGTCTAGAACACATTCAGAGCCCAGCCTTGAAATGTTCTCATTTCGGGGGAAGGGGTATATCCTGACAAGAATCCATGTTGGAATTCACTTGACAAAAGGAATGGCAACTTCCGAAGCAGGCTTATTCCATTTATAAGTTCTTAACAGGGTTCTTCTTCCTTTTCTTAGTTTCTCACAGACAGGCATTTGTTCAGTGGCGTAGCTAGAGCTTTTGCAGCCCGCGGCAGTCCCTGAGTTTGCTTCCCCTCATACACACCAAAAATACTATGGTGACACTGACTGGAGCACTGGTTCACGGACTGCTGATAAGTGCATAGGCACTGGGCCGCTCAACTGCGACAAACGGAGGAGGCCTGCAGTGGGTCGGTGCGACTTGTTTGCGCGCTTGGAGGTGGCTGTCTGCTCACTGGCTCGCTCTCTTGCACTGCCTGCACGCCCACCACCCTCCTGTCACATGCCCAATCATTTGCGAGCCACTCTCCACAGCGCTGGCCCCTGTTTGTCCCCCACTCTTCCTGCCTCATCACAGACACAGCACTTTTCAGGGTGTGGTGCCAATCACCTCACATAAAGTGCCGCCGCCCCCAAAAAAGTGCCGCCCTGGGTAGACCGCCACCTCCTCCCCAGCTATGCCACTGCATTTGTTGAATCCCACCTGGATTGTGGTACTTCAATTTAAATGGGTGCGCCTAGAGGGAACATAACCTGATTTCAACACATTCAGAATGCAGCTGCTAGAACTTTGTTAGGTCTTAACAAATGTTAATGTTTCAGGCGCCTTGTGGCAGCTGCATTGGCTTTCCTTCTCTAAGCACTTTATGTATACACCCAAAAAACCTTAAGATCAATGGGCCGAAGTCCCTAATTCAGGCTTATGAAATGTGGTGGCGACCCTTTCTGAGCCAAAGGAGCTTTGGTCTGTTCTGTTAAACATCCATTTGGATACTGGCCACTACAAATTAACAAGCATTGGCATAGCCAATAGGTCTCGCCTTTGGGGCCTTATAAATGTTTAGCCAGAGCTATTGACTTTGCCAATGTCTTCAAGCTGTGCTGTAGAGAAGCGTGGCTGCTGTGCAGCATGCTGAAAAGTTATAATAAAAAAGTGTCAGAAGCATTTTTGTTACTTTATATATGACCAAGAAGGCATTATGTAAAACTGAACGACCATATTAAAAAAAGTATTTACAATAAAAAATTTCCTCAGTTTTCTTTTGTTCTTGCAATGCTGGCAACTTGTTTCTGCCTATTGCAATGGTTGTTTGTTAAAGCTTTTTTTTTGAGGGGGCATAAACAATCGGAGGGTGAAGGTTGGGAACTAGTACCTGTATTATAACACTAGCAGCGGCCAGACGCTAGGGGAGAATCAACAGATGCCAGATTCCGAGAGCAGGCTGAGGTGGTGCTTAGTGATGCTGAGGTGGTAGTGGTGGTGGTGGTGACTGTTGCGGAGACGATGCTGAGGTGATGCTGAATGATACTCAGGTGTTGCTGAGTGATACTGCTGTGGTGCTGAGTGATGCTGAGTGATATTGTCTTGGCGCTGAGTGATGCTGTGGTGGTGCTGAGTGATATTGTCTTGGCGCTGAGTGATGCTGTGGCGCTGCTGAGTGATGCTGTGGCGCTGCTGAGTGATGCTGTGGCAGCGCTGAGTGATGCTGTGGCGGCGCTGAGTGATGCTGTGGTGGCCCTGACTGATGCTGTGGCGGCCCTGAGTGATGCTGTGGCGGTGGTGAGCGATGCTGTGGCGGTGCTGAGCGATGCTGTGGCGCTGCAGAGCGATGCTGTGGCGGTGCTGAGAGATGCTGTGGCGGCGCTGAGCGATGCTGTGGCGGCGCTGAGCGATGCTGTGGTGGCGCTGAGCGATGCTGTGGTGGCGCTGAGCGATGCTGTGGTGGCGCTGAGCGATGCTGTGGTGGCGCTGAGCGATGCTGTGGTGGCACTGAGTGATGCTGTGGTGGCGCAGAGTGATGCTGTGGTGGCGCTGAGTGATGCTGTGGTTGCGTTGAGTGATGCTGTGGTTACGTTGAGTGATGCTGTGATGGCGTTGCGTGATGCTGTGATGGCGTTGAGAGATGTTGTGTTGGTGCTGAGTGATGCTGTGCTGGCTCTGATTGATGCTGTGCTGGCTCTGATTGATGCTGTGGTTGTGCTGAGTGATGCTGTGGTGTTGCCGAGTGAGAGATAGAGTGAAGATATAATGCCCAATTAGAGAGGGTGGTGAGAAAGAGAGAGAAAGGGTGTACATAGAATAAAGAGTGGAGCGGGATAGAGAGAGAGAAAGAAGGGGAGAGAGAGTGAATGAAGGAGTTTGAAAGAGAAACAGATAAAGGGGTGAGAGAGAATGAAAGGCTAAAAAAGATAGAGAGGGGAGAGTTAATTAAGTAGAGAGAGAATTAGAGAGGGGAGAGAGAGAGAAGGAGAGAGACAATAAGAGTGGGGGTGTGGAGTTTAAATAGAGTGAAGAAGTGACGCGGAAAAAGTAACCTTAAATATAGCTTTGTGCTTTGCGCGAATAAATATATTTTTTTAAAAACAGTGAGAGACAAAAATACTGGTAATTAGGCTGTGACTCCCAATATAAAACAAATAGCGATATAAGGTGAAATCAACCCACCGAAGCAATATTTCTAACTAGACAAAAAAAGCTTGCATTTCAATGCTAATCGCTGTTGTTTTTCATGTGACTGTAGTCCAGGGCCCTGAGTTGGTAATGTGAGCTGCTGCTGCGATTGAAACATCAGAGTCCAGAGAGTTAATGAGCCATGACGAGGAAATGAGGAAGAGATAGGAAACCCAGATGACAGCTGCGCGCGTGCACGCCATCGTGAACGCAAGCTGGTCGCCAGCCGAAAGCCAGTGTTTGCACTTCCAAAACCCGCTTACTAAAACTCTCGGCCAGACCAGCGCAAGCGCTGGTGCAGGCCGAGACCTAAAAAAATAAAATAAAGAGTAAAAACGTGGCTGTTTACACTATAATTTATTATTCTTTTTTCATTTGCTTGTTCACGGTATGTTCTGTAGCACCAAGATACCTATTTAGGCTGTATATATGCACTTTGTACAATAACCCATGAACTAATAAATAAATAAATAATGACTCTAGTGGAAGAAATTCCACTGGTGGATTTTTCTCTGGATTCACCTAGAAATCAGAAGGATTTTCCATTGCTACCCACCTCTCGGCCATGCCCGATGTTTAGGATTTTTGTTGCTAAGTTACTGAATTGAAGACGAGGCAGGGGTGGATTTGCAAAGAAGTTCCAGTGAGTAAACCAACTGACTCGCGCACAGTCTGGTTTCAATATGAGTCATGTGAACACGGCACCGCATGCGTTTCACAACCCAACCTTTTTTTAAAGTATTTATGTGTAAATCACTTTATATACTTCAGGAAACCCCTTTTTGCACAAAAGTGCAGGCTCACATTGTTTGATTGAGTTATAACACAAACTATTAAAACGGACTTCGATTTTTAATATATGGTCACAAATACGCATTTTCAGTCCATGAATACAACAGACCGTCTCATCGCAATCCAGTCTATAGGAACACAATATATTGGTCACTGGTTTGATGTTCTGCACGAAAAATAATTATGGGTGGAAAATTCTAGAACAGATCACATATGACAGCGGCCCCTTTCTGCATCAAAGGACTTCCTTTCGAGTGATGTTTGGTGTTTTGCAAAGCAGCATTGTAATAATCAGAACACGTTATCTGATGGTCTTGCATGCTACGCCGTCTGTACTTTATCTGCCACTTCTGTGACCCGGGGGGGAGGGGGGGCGGGGGGTGTAATTTGTGTCGCAGGCTACACTGTGAAGGGGGGGCATTGTAGCATTCGAACACTGAAATTCCTGACTGTAAAGCCATGCACAGCATTACCCTTGTATCCGACTGATTCTGCCCTTCCTTATTCACTTGGCTATTGTTTTAAATGAATTTTTAGAAGGATAGCGATGAACGCATTAGTTAAAAGAGCTTAGCTACTAAACAAGAGGGCAGCCCATTGCATTGCTATCAATGCACACATTTTGATGATTGCTTATAGGATGGAGTTGGGTCACACTGTTAATGGATGCATGCATAGCATCTATTTTCTATGTCTCTTCTACTTGCCACCTGGAAGTGAACATTCAGCTAGGCTTGTTTCCTCCTTGCTGGTTTGTTAGCTGGACACTCAAACAGCATTTATACATTGTTGCAAATCTCGACTTTAGAAGAAAGTATTTTAGTTTGCAGAGCGTGCTCGCTGAGAGCCGCCATCTTGAAGAAACCGGCAGTGAACAGCACAAGATAGGATTCATAACAAAGTTCTTCCATTATAACAGAAGCATGGTTAACTCTCTCTTTATATGTCAAAATAAGCACCACAGAAAGTAGAATTTGAAGTTGCTGTCAATGTACTGAATTCAACAGCGACCTGCAGCTTAAACACTTCCCAGTGCTTAGTTTGTCAACGAACAGTCTAGGGGCCGAAATCTTTCGTAGGAGCAGCCACCTTGTTTTCAAAAGCCGGAGGTGAAGAAAACTAGAGCTGCCAAATCTTAACTCCACCTCATGTCTCTTTTTCCCACCACCCTGCACTTCGCTCTCACTCTCACAGGCTTTTTTCCTTTTGTCAATCTTTTCCTTTCTTTCTATTCTGCTTTTTTTCCCTATCTTGTGACTTTTTCTCTTGCTTTGGGTCAAAGTCTAGTGATGAAAAATCAGTTCTGGACCCAAAAATGAGATCTGATGCCCACCAATGCGACAAATTAAGTTGCCTCTTTCCCGGTGTCTTTTTTTTTATGACTGCTCATAGACACATGGCTACTGAGTCTATGCAGTGGTGCCTGCGCTCTCATACAACTCTGCGCTCCGTGGGAAGGACTCTATCTGTTAGCCCTCGTGGAGCATCTTATGAACCTTAGAAGGAAAATTACACATTAAAACATCACCATCACCTTAATTCTCAATCAGAATATCCTACACTCTCCCCTTCGCCAAATGCACATGATTTACTTCTTTAGGCCCAAATCCTCTATTTTGAATCCTAGGATGCAACAGCCTAATCTACTCTACCAATGTAAGACCCCAACCATCATGACCCCTAAGTGAAACCACTATTTTGTTTTTATTCCTCCTCCTTTCCGCCATCGTCCTAGTGCTAAATTTGTAAAAAGAAAAAAAAGATGCAGGATGGAAACGTTTTTCTTGGGAGTCTGCCACCAGCGCTGCCAAGCAAGTGTTGCCTAATAGTCAAAACATTGCTTTTCGATCAAGGTAGTTAGGACCTAGCGCCTGGAGACCGCCCGGGGTGACAAGTCCCTCTGATTGATTTATTAATTGATTGAAATACAAACGCCTCTTTCTTCCGTCACCTTATACTTACCATCTATTTATATTATTCTCGCGGGTTCGTGCTTTCTCCTGTTGTCACTGTTTTCTTATCTTTCTCATCATCCTTATTTTGCCACTTTTCTGTCTTTCTCTATTTTGTTTTGTATCAAAGTCTAATGAGGAAAAATAAGTTGCGGCCCCCAAAAATCAGTGACAGTGCTCACCACCTGCAACCACCGGCATAAACTAAGCACTGCACCCTCTCCTTAAATTAATGAGCACTCTGTTGGTTTCTTACTTTATCTTACTGCCCTGCCTTCCAAATGTATTGTGATCCGCACCAGAATACAAAAGAGTAGAAAAAACAAAGTGCCTGTTGCTACCAAGTCACTAGCATTTATTTTGCTAAAAAGTTCCTCTATATTTATTTTCCACATTAAATAACTCAATAAATAAAGCGTTGGGAATAAAAATCTTTTGCTGGCTTGTCAATTCTTTCAATGGAGTCAATAGCCAACTCGCTCAATTCCAATTATCAAGTGCATGTTTTCATGTTCATCAGGATAGTCCAGTGGAGCATGGGTTTGAATTGACCAGAAAGATTACTTTAAATACTTGTAGAGTTGCCTGTATGAGGTGATCCTCAACTAAGGTTCAACTTTCTGCACTTGAAACCAGATTTCAAATTGTGTGTAATGTGCGGCTCGACCCACAAACTTCAATGCGCATTTCTAATGGCTATAGTGGAAAGGTTCTTAGAGCTGAGTTTGCAAAGCTGCACTGGTCCTCGGGAGGGACAGGTGTTGATGATAGCTGCATGAGGAGAGAGCTTCAGCCACTGCTCCAGGGAGCTGTTAAGGCACACCACAGGCCGCATGCTAATCCAACAGGTAAAGCGGGCACCAGCAGTCAGCACCAATGATGACTCCAATACTGCCTTAGAGCAGATCACAGCAGCCACAAGGTCCTGGGCGTTGATAGGTGGCCCAGTGCTGAAGCAGGAGGAGGAGCAGGCAGTGGTGCTGTCCCCACAACGTGGCCATCGTAGGTGGTTGAGAGAATGGGTGGTGCTGCGGATCATCGTTCATGGCGGCTGTGCTGCTAAATGCGACATTAAGAACAGAATGATCCATAGGCTCATTCATATCCTACACTTGTCAGCAAACAGCTCGGTGCTCCGCTGATATCGGTCATGAAAAGCAAATGCCTGCCATAAGATGCAAAAGTTAAAAAAAATAGTGATGTCCTTAGTGTAAGGATTCGACTTTCAACTATAAATGGTGAGACTAAAATACTCTTGTAGTTGAAACAAACACAAAATTAGACAGGAAGCCAATAAATCATGAGAAGGGAAAAAAGGCAACAAAACATCAACTATCGGATGACTCAATGTATAAGTTTAAGTACTGGTAATATTCTGCCTGACAGACATCTATAGCTGTCTGTAGCCAGACATAAAGTGGTTGTCGGCTAGATGATCCACATTCTGGTGTTGCGGCTTCATTAAAAGCCTGGGTTCCATGTCTAAAGCAGTGAAGCGGGACGGTGGTGGGAGGGTTCATTCAGGATTTCAGGTCACACCATAAGACCGATGGGTCTGTCGAGTGATTTCAAGCTTCATTGATGGACCTTTTCCCTGTACATCATTTTCATGAGTACAAGGTGTGATTTATTGAGATACCTGCCAGAAATAGCATCTTAAATGAATATCTGTTAGTGCAGAGGGTAAAGCTTGCGGCACCCAGACCTGAAAATCAGGCATGCACCTTCTGCATAGAGCCATTTAAGCAAAACAAAATTCGTTGCAATGTGATGAGATGGAGAAAGGAACAAATAAGGGTGAGCAAAACACTCTGCTTACAATCAAACAACATTTTGAGAACATGGAAAGTGTGGCATATCTTTACATTTGGTCAATATGTTCATAATTAAGGGCCAAATTACAATGGCGGTCGGTCGTCCGACCGACCGCCATCGAAGCGGGAATGAGACCGCCCGGCAAGGAGTCAGTGGTCCCACCTGCCATATTTCCATAAGACCGCCGTGTAGGCTGTCATATACTGCCTTTTTACTGCAGCTTGTGCTCCGGCCCAGAAAGGGGCCGCAGCACAAGCCGCAGTAGAAAAAAGCATTTTTTACACATCCACGCACTGTGTGCCAGGCTCCATGTGGGGCCTGGCACACGGTGCATGGATGTGGTGTGGGGGGGCACCACAGGTGCCCACCTGGCCACTTAGCAGTGGCCCACGGGGGATGGGGGCCCTGCTTGGGGAACCCAATGTCCCTTTCTGGCTGCCTTTCCATGGTGGTGGGACTGCCATGAAAAAAGCAGTCGAAGGGGACATCCTAATCCCTATGGTAGGGATAGGAGTCTAACCACTGCCCTGACGGGCTCCTTGAGCCTGTCGGAGGCAATGGTCTTTCCCCCCAACATCATCGCTCCGACCCACGGTATTGTAATCCGGCGGTCGGACCGATGGCTTGGTTGTTGGTGGCCTATCAGTGGCGGTCTGCCCGACATCAAACTGAGGGCCTAAATGTTGTATATTCGAATCACTGTGGGCCTAATGTATAAAGATTCCCAGGCAATAATTTGAAATGTGCTTCCTCCAGTACTTTCGTATTCCAGAATTACAGATACTCCTGGAACCAGTAAAATTGGGATCAGAGCTACTGCAATACAATTACTCCAGTACCCATGAGTCACACAGTAATTGCAATGTGGTACTTATGCGGAAATTCTGCAGCCAGTAACACTGGTAAGTCTGGAATGCAGAATTAGCAGGACCACAAGTCATCCCCTCTAGGCCTCTTATAGAAGGAAGAACAACATGTGGAAGTCATTATGAATCATTATTAATATATCAATTTCTTCATCGCAGGTTTGACCTTGAGAATTTATCCTTGTAAACCAATTCAGTGATGCCACATGTGATATCTGTTGTAAGGGAACTCCTGTTGCTGGCCAAAGAGGTATTCAGATCCCGCTCTTTATGTGGGTCTATTTTTAGGTGCATAGTTAGAAAAGCAAATTCTGGGCGGATGCCCCACATCCACCGAATTCTAAACTGGCAGATGTTGCACCACCCTCCAGAGAGTGTATTTGCGTACATGCTCTAAATAGGGCAGGTGTACACACCCACCACACTTTAAATATCCCTAAGGTTACTTTCTTTCAGAGACTCTGCACCTATCATGAGTTGAGCCAAAATGTGGTATACAAGGTCCTATCCATGTTCAAGGCTGGAGCGGATGTAGGAGGGGAGTCCTACATTGAGAAGGGAGTCTCGTGGCTTCTTGTGACCCCTGCAGGGCTCTCCAAATTTAAATATATATGTTTATCTGACATGGCATCAACAATACACATCTTTGAAAGCATTTTCAGGTCTATTTTTCTTTCATCTGCCACTGAGAATTGGTAGGAGCCATCAATGGCACCATATCCTGCCCTGAAGATGTTCTTAACCCTTGGTGGACACCCCAGAGAATCAGCTAGGATGCGAATTGGTAAGAGTAAATATTAATTTTATAACACTGGAATACATATTGACAAACATGCCGTGTTGCTATAGATAAAATCATGTTAATATACTGTAAGTGGTGTGGAAATAAAACACATTTTTTAGTAAAGACGACACTGCAGGCAATCCTCCTGCTTTCCCACATTTACGTATAAATGTGTTTATGTACGTATAGGAGGTGGTCATGCGGAATTTGCAGAGAAAAAGAACACAAAGAGAAAATGTTTCCCAGGGGGAGGAGGGTGATGATTTCTGAAAATGCAGAGTGTTACCTGTGGCAGAACTCTCTAATCCTTCAATAATACGAGCTACCACTAATAAATGAAAATCATCGCAAGCTTCTAACAAATATTATTGGCGTAAGAATAGTGACTGCATCAAACCTGGCAACATCAGTGGCCCCTGCATTGAGGAAAGCACATAGTGACCACAGCCGAGCACCAGACAAGGCAACATTTCTAGCAGTATTCTCATTAAAGTCTTTAGCGATTTGATATAGTTTGGAAATGCAACCATCTTGTTTCCAAATATCAGCATTTTTTAAGCAAAATGATTTTTAATTCAGGCAAAATGCATATTATGCACACTTTCATTTTTATCAAATAAACTTAATTCCCTCAAATAAAAGCTTGTAAGTTTCAGAAAAAAAACATACGATTATCCTCAAAATACTATTTTTAATTTTTAGTATAAAGATGCTTGGTCACCAAACATAATATTGTCATTTCCATCAAGAATTACCTCAAATGAGCCAGATTATGCATGAGATGTCTACATAATACCATCATCTTACCATTTGAACTGCTGCCTGAGTCTTAGCAGTATCTTTCCTGTGGTGGACTTAGTAATGTGATCTTTACACTTGCACTTCTATATCATACTTACATAAATTACCCTTACAGTGTACTCCTTGCCATGCGCGGAGTTGAGATTTCAAGATTGTGGCAAGTGTTTTGGAGTAGGCAGGCAATAAACCTGTAGAAGGCCTTAATACCTGACCAGTAGAGTTAGTCGCTGGGCAAGACCAGCTTGTTCTAAAGCAGCTGCTCAAGACAGGAAGTGGACCCGAAAAACTAAGAAAGCCCAGTCGACTGTAGGAAATCAAGCACATGTATGTTGGTAAACTTAAGATGTAGGGCAAGTTTAAGTGGGCACGGTGCTACTTTACAGTAGGGAAAATACAGAGAGACCCTTTACTCATTGAGTGGTGCGACTATAACGCAGTCTGTAGGAAAGCAAGACGCCCTGTAAGTGAATTTAGATTTCGAAGGATACTCTTTGTGATGTACAACACACTGCACAAGAAGCTGAGCAGATCCTTGGATCAGAATTAACTCCCTCAATGTGCACATTATTCTTTGCATTTAGCGCTCCCTCCTTTTAAAATAAGCTTCACATTTATCAAAGTATTTGCATAAAATGATCTATGAATCATTACTTGTGCATTTTGCTAGTAAAACTTATTCACAACTTATAGAATCACAATCACAGCTAACTGTGTGGAGCATGTGTCAAGCACACCTACAGAACCCTGGTCACCACTGACTCCTTGGGCGCAACTATTCCTTTGCGTTCATTATAGGCCACACGGGCACCAGTGGAATCTAAGGAGTATACCCTTCAAAGATTTTGGCTTGTGAAATTGAACATGACCTCAGACAGCGTGCCCTCATTAGAGCGCAGCATGCTGGGAAATAAATGGGCTTACCATCAGCATGACTCTTCGGAAGAGGTTTGTATCTGCTCTTAGTACATGAAGGCTGGCAATGTCCGCTCCACCACGTTCTGCAGCCAGGGTCACCTTCGAAGGGTCACCTCCAAAACTGGCAATGTTTCTTTGGACCCATTTTAGCGCTGCCGCCTGATCGAGCAGGCCCCAATTTCCACTTGGCAGACCAGAGTCTAGGAGTAAAGGAAATGCGCAAAGTTATAGAAAAGCATTAAATGTAGACGTTTGTAAGTAAGGCGAATCAGCTTCATTTTTACATACAGTTGTGGATCCTGCTCACACTAACATACCAAGACACATAGGGCCTGATTCACAAAGGACCTCCACACTCGTGGAGGAGGCCCCACAGTCGTGGGGGAGTCTCAACACTCAGGGCGGAATCTCTGCAATGAGAATTCAGCAATGATGTAGCTTAAATGGGCCGTTTGTTTCTGTTCCGCCACAGCCCACTGGACCAAAAAGCATCTCGCACTCTAGCTCTTTCAAGCTGGCCCGTCTGACACTGCCAGACAGCTGAAAGACCAGTTTAAAACTGGCCATATTAAGCAACAGTACATCCAGAGAACCTCTGCACAAATGTAGTCTTGGAACTGAGCTTGCAATGATGAACACTCATCAACTAGCCCAAGAATCACTTGCCAACTAGCCTGAGAATCAGTTAGACGGGTGTCATCTGCATCGGCGTAGAATTTCAACTCATAGTGATGGATAAGGACGGCCAGAGGGGAGGCACAGATGCTTAAAAAGAGTAGGGATTATAGCAGAGACCAGTGGAACCCCGCATGGTTCTCTTTAAATTAACACGGATGGAGTGAATGAGTTCCACCTTCAGAGTTATTTATTAAGGAAGAATAAAACCATCACAAGGCAAAGCCAAAGTCTTCTAAACTAGCAAGCTGTTGAGTGGTCCAAAGAAATCAAGGCTACTTCTCCTTCAGCATCAGGTAGCATGTAGATGTCATTAATGCCGGATACCAGGACAAATTCAGTGCTCTATGACGGCAGAGACTTTGTTACTGAGAAGCTAAAACAGTTATGATTCTCTGAATGAAGAGGTTTGTTGATCTACAACACAATACTGTGATTTTTAGCAGGAGAGGGTAGTTTTGAGATAGGTCTTTAATAAGAATATTTGAATAGTCCCAAGACCCAGATTCAGGGAAGGGATGCAGTGGAAGCGTAAGAAAGACCTCAAAGCAAGGAGTGGTCATGAATTGAGCATCAGCTTCATGCCCACTCAGGCTAGTTACATCTCTCTAGTCCACATTCCCCCTGGTTCACAATCCAATCACCTCTCAGCACCATCGGTCCCCAGAGATGCTAGCAGTCTGACCACCATCTTATGATATTGCATTGCCTGCTTATTGGAGGGTGCTGCAGCCGCTGCTTCTGCAGCCCCTGCAGTGGATGTTGGGGAGCATGTTCGACACGCCAGAGCATACATTGCAATGACAGCATAGCACACACACCCTGCTACTTGCCAGCTTGAGGCCTGGGGCCACAGGGAGGGAAGGAGTAGCCTGGGAAATGCTTGGTGATGGGCAATCAAAAAACCCAAGATTAGGATCTGAGTGAACAGGTGGGTAGGCAGAGCACACTTTAGACATGTGGATGGCCTCCCCCAATGAAGCCCGCCATACGGTATCTATGACTGATAATGGGATGCAGCTAAGGCGGGTCCATCTGGGAAAGCACCGCAGCAGTAGAAAACGTTACTTGCTGTAAATTTGTTTTTTTTAATATGACAAGTATTGAGTCATGAGGTTTTTCCCCTTGTGAATAAAGGTTTACAAGGCAGCTTTGTGCCATTTTACAGAAGGTTTATTAAAGCAGGGCACTATCAAAACCTCAGCTCAATGCTACCAGAAATAATCACGTCTACATTACCTACAGAACGTTCTACAATCAACAAGTAAACTTGCAATGAAGAACTATACGCAAATTGGCCACACTCAAAATGTCGTCGACTTAGAATCCATGGCTTTGGGCCGATGCCTAAGATCGGTTCATTTCCAATTGGTCTATTTCTACAGCTTTCTACCCTAACCGACTATTGCATGAGAGCGTCCCACGACTTGGGCTCATTAATAAAGGATGATTCGTGAATTAGGACAACAGACTCTTTTTAATGACTACCTGCTTGACTATTTGCATGATCACCTGCAGATATACAGGATATTTTGATTTGCTTACATGGCTTGTTTCTTTATCTTCCTAACCCTTTCCCCCTGGCGCTCTGAGGCGAATTTATTTGGGTACACAGCACCTCACAAAAATCAAAAAGAAATATTTAAACAAATGCCTCGTTCCGATTTTGTTTAGTTTTTGCACTTTTGATGTATTTCTGGCACGTTTTTGGCAAGGCTCACAAAGAGTGAGGCCAAAGAGGACATTCATGGTACATTATAGAGCTGCTTATAAATATTCCCTCTGCTCCTCCCTTCCTGCCATGCAAGAACCAGATGTACACAGTCACCACAAAAACCCATATTTAAAGCCCATTCTATGAAGTAAACATACAGTAAGGTTTAATTGGTTCTGACCAGCAGAATCAGAGAGGATTACATGTAGGACATACTTTTGGTTTACACTAGGGGTGTGCACACACGAGTAGCAGCTGGAAGAAATTAACCTATACTGAGCAAAGGGGTGCCGCTGAAGGATGTCCCTCTTGAGTCTGCAGGCTCTTGAAAGTAAGACGATAAATTTAGACACAAAATGATATAAACTTTGCACTACATTATACCGCTCACCAACAGCAAACACAGCATTTCTGCCTGCACACCACTAAAATAGACAATTGCACCAGTAACTGGTGTCAAGATTGCATTTTGCCACCGGTATTTGGGTGCAAACATTGATTTTTCACTGACCAGTTAGATTACATGTTGGGACACACTATACTCTGTGTAGTTAAAGGAATCTACCCCAAGGTAGGCGATGACCTACAACTTTGCACACTGAGTTGAGGACAGATGAAAATTAAAAGAATTGCAGACATCCAGGGGCATATATTTTTGAAGGTTTTGTGTCGCCCTTGACCCACGCAGACACAAAACCTAAGTCAAATTTATCAAGACCACTACCGTAGCCCTGCATGGCTTGATAAATCCAGAGTAGTTACTCTGCCCCAGGGTGTTCCCACGCATCCACCCATGGATTTTGGTGCATTCACAGATTTACCATTACTGGTAAACTTGTGAATGCGTCAAAATGAAATGTCTCCCCAGGTAGGGTGTAACAAGGCGAAATATCTTTAATTGTTGTTGTTTTTTCCTCTTTCTATGGGTGCCACATTCTGCAGCACACATAGAAAAAGGAAAATGCCACAGAGGATTGTTTTTGTGCAGGAAGTTGCATGTTTTGGATTGTTTCTCTGTCACTCCTCGGTGAACCACGTAGACCATTTATCCTGGGTGCTGTAACCAGAGCATTTCTGGGGCATTCTGTACACTGCTCCTCTCGTCCCGGGGCATTCTGCACACTGCTCCTCTCTCGTGCCGGGGCATTCTGTACACTGTTCCTCTCTCGTCCCGGGGCATTCTGTACACTGCTCCTCTCTCGTCCCGGGGCATTCTGTACACTGCTTCTCTATCGTCCAGCAGCATTCTACACACTGCTCCTCTCTCGTCACAGGGCATTCTGCACACTGCTCCTCTCTTGTCCCAGGGCATTCTGCACACTGCTCCTCTCTCGTCCCGGGGCATTCTGTGCACTGCTCCTCTCTCGTCCCGGGGCATTCTGTACACTGCTCCTCTCTCGTCCAGTGGCATTCTGTACACTGCTCCTCTCTCGTCCAGTGGCATTCTGTACACTGCTCCTCTCTCGTCCAGCGGCATTCTGTACACTGCTCCTCTCTCGTCCCGGGGCATTCTGTACATTGCTCCTCTCTCGTCCAGCAGCATTCTGCACACTGCTCCTCTCTCGTCACAGGGCATTCTGCACACTGCTCCTCTCTCGTCCCGGGGCATTCTGTACACTGCTACTCTCTCGTCCCGGGGCATTCTGTACACTGCTCCTCTCTCGTCCAGCCACATTCTGTACACTGCTCCTCTCTCGTCCCGGGGCATTCTGTACACTGCTCCTCTCTCGTCCAGCAGCATTCTGCACACTGCTCCTCTCTCGTCACAGGGGCATTCTGCACACTGCTCTTCTCTCGTCCAGCAGCATTCTGTACACTGCTCCTCTCTCGTCCCGGGGCATTCTGTACACTGCTCCTCTCTCGTCTAGCAGCATTCTGTACACTGCTCCTCTCTCGTCCAGCGGCATTCTGTACACTGCTCCTCTCTCGTCCAGCAGCATTCTGTACACTGCTCCTCTCTCGTCCCGGGGTGGACACAAGTAAACTCTGCTGATCTCTCCCTGACACAGGGGTGCATGTTACTTCCACATATTCGGCATTAGGCTTGAGCCTTCTTCATCTGTAGCTTGTTACAAATTTACTGTCTCATTCAGCCTAGGCTGTTTATTGGTCTGCGGGTCAGGTGTGAGTAGTGCATTGTATTGTATTGTATTGTATGTAGTGCTTATATAGCGCAAACTGTCACCCTACGGGTATCCTGGCGCTGTAACTTAGCAGATGACATCAACAAGCAACGGGCCTGATTAACAGTGGAAGGCATTGCTCTCGTTCCTGGGGAATAACCAGGTTTTCAGACTCTTTCTAAAGCATAACAAGGAGTTAGCTTGTCTAATACTCTGGGGTAGGTCGTTCCAAAGGCGTGAGGCCGCTATGCCGAAGGCCCTGCCTCCCATCCTGGATT
Source organism: Calotriton arnoldi (assembly GCA_963921515.1). Taxonomy (NCBI): domain Eukaryota; kingdom Metazoa; phylum Chordata; class Amphibia; order Caudata; family Salamandridae; genus Calotriton; species Calotriton arnoldi. The sequence continues at coordinate 652,695 of CAWUFW010008663.1, forward strand.
TCTTAAATCTGGTAGTTGTTACCAGGTTTGCGCTAGAGGAGCGAAGATGTCTTACGGGCTTATACCAGGTAAATCTCTCCTGCATAGATAGAGGGCCCTTACCGTGTACCGCTCTGAACACAATACATAAGGATTTGAAACTAACTCTTTCCTTGATGGGCAACCAGTGAAGATCTCTCAGGGCCAATGTAGTGGAGGATCTACGTTGCCTATTTAATGCCAGCTTTGCTGCTATAGACTGGACTCTCTGCAACCCCTGCAAGATATATTGTGGAGCTCCCAGATACAAGGAGTTGCAGTAGTCCAGTCTGCACAGAATTTTGCTCCTCACTACAAGGGGTCTAGCCTCGTTCGGCAGCAGTGGAAGAATCTGCCGAAGTGCTTTTAGTAAAGCAAAGCAGACACTGACCGTTTTGTTAGCCTGTGACGCCATTTGGAGGTTGTCATCAATCAGGTCGCCCAGGTTGCGTACGGTCTTAACTGGGGCCAATGGGTCATCCCCAGGAGTGAGTTTAAACTCTAGCGGCAGGTGCTGTACCATTTTGGCAGTGGAACAATATACCACCTCTGTTTTCCCCCCGTTGAACTGCAAAGAATTTTCTTTGAGCCAACCGGAGGTCTGGCGCATGCACTCCTGGAAAATCTCCATGGTCACCGCACGCTTCCCTTCCAAAGAGAACACCAGTTGGGTGTCGTCAGCATAGTTGACCAGGTCAATCCCAAAAGATTTTATAATGGGGATCAACGGGCGCAAATATATATTAAAAAGAATGGGGCTTATTGCCGAACCCTGCCCATGGATGACTTCTAGTTAGACTTTAAAGGGCATTAATTAGCATTGCATTTCTCCTGTGCATGCCTGTCGATTACTCTTCTTTGCTTCTGAAATGACTCTTTGGTTTATTTACCATGACTCCTGATATTCATTGCACACCACAGGTTGATCCGCTCTCGCTCCTGGATGGGCCCTATTACAATTCTATTCTGGCTGCCTGTAAACACTGCCTCTTGCGGGACACGTCTCTGCCACTGTTGATTAGTCCTTCAAAGAACATTTACAAAGCTTGCGTTTCTCCTGTACATACTTCAAAACTGCTAGCATTCTATCTCTTTCTCTTCTCTCTTCAACATGCATTGGTCCTGCTATCTGAGGCACAATGCAACACTCATCTTTCACACACAACACCTAAAATCTTCTCACATAGGCCACAGCAGAATTTAATACACTTCTAAGTAAGCTCTCACAACGCAGTGTAAGATGATACTTATCTCCTTCTGTGCTTCCGCAGTGGTATGAAATGATTTATAAAGAGATTTATATATGGTATAAAGTACTCCCTACCATACATTATATCGATATTGCAAAACACTGAGGAGTACTCTGACCATATAGAGTCCAAAGGCTGAGTTCCTTTATAAGGCCATGGAACACTGCAGTGGCTTGTATATTGTTACAATATACGATAGGAGGCACTTTATTCCTTATAATTCATAGTCACAACATCAACCTTTTCACAAACTGCTTAAATCCTGTTTGAGTTACGCTTTCATTTTTGTCTCCCACTGCCCCACGCCGCACAGCTCCACCAGTGTGACTGTGTGCCTCTGCTGCTTGACACCGCCGCTGCCGCAGGTTCGAGGCCCCTCTACCTCGGTAGTCCGGTACTGCTGTATTCATTGTATTGCTGCCTCTTGTGTATTTTTGTCTCCCACTGACCTAACTTTGCCTTTTTTTCCTTTTGTTATCTCTGTGCCCCCCTTGTTTTTGCCTTCTGTGCCCCCTGGTGCCCTTTGCCTTAATCTGCCCGTTTTTCTTGCTGCTGCGTCCCCTGCGGCCCCGCCCCCCTGCACGCCCATTCGTCGCCCCGCTCCCGCCTCCCAGCTGCTCCTCCCTCCCACCTCCCCTTATATGGCGGCCGCTGCGCGGTGAGGAGAGCGACCCTTGACCCTGTCTTCAGGCAGGTCGCTCCCCCACGCCGCACAGCTCCACCAGTGTGACTGTGTGCCTCTGCTGCTTGACACCGCCGCTGCCGCAGGCTCGAGGCCCCTCTGCCTCGGTAGTCCGGTACTGCTGTATTCATTGTATTGCTGCCTCTTGTGTATTTTTGTCTCCCACTGACCTAACTTTGCCTTTTTTTCCTTTTGTTATCTCTGTGCCCTCCTTGTTTTTGCCTTCTGTGTCCCCTGGTGCCCTTTGCCTTAATCCACCCGTTTTTCCCGCCGCTGCGTCCCCTGCGGCCCCGCCCCCCTGCACGCCCATTCGTCGCCCCACTCCCGCCTCCCAGCTGCTCCTCCCTCCCACCTCCCCTTATATGGCGGCCGCTGCGCGGTGAGGAGAGCGACCCTTGACCCTGTCTTCAGGCAGGTCGCTCCCCCACGCCGCACAGCTCCACCAGTGTGACTGTGTGCCTCTGCTGCTTGACACCGCCATTGCCGCAGGTTCGAGGCCCCTCTGCCTCGGTAGTCCGGTACTGCTGTATTCATTGTATTGCTGCCTCTTGTGTATTTTTGTCTCCCACTGACCTAACTTTGCCTATTTTTTCCTTTTGTTATCTCTGTGCCCCCCTTGTTTTTGCCTTCTGTGCCCCCTGGTGCCCTTTGCCTTAATCCGCCCGTTTTTTCCGCCGCTGCGTCCCCGCCCCCCTGCACGCCCATTCGTCGCCCCGCTCCCGCCTCCCAGCTGCTCCTCCCTCCCACCTCCCCTTATATGGGGGCTGCTGCGCGGCCGCGCAGGGGGCGCGCCGCTGGCGCGCCTAAGGCAAGCCCGTCTGCGCCCGTCCGCGCCTGGACCGCACCCAGCGCCAGACACCCTGGTCCCCGCGATCGCCACGACGATGACCAACACCACTACGACGCCAGCACCCTCCATGCTCTCAACACCGGACGATCCCACACCTGCTTCCAGGCCACCCCGAAGCGCACCCAGGGACCCTTCTCCTGCCGGAGCTGCAGCTTCACCAGCCTCCGAGCCACCAACCCACCCACCGAGACAGGACGCAACCACCTCAGATGCATACTACTCAACACTCGCTCCGCACGCAAACACGCTGTCGAACTCTGGGACCTGCTCGACTCATCCTCCCCGGACGTCGCCTTCCTGACAGAGATCTGGATGAACGCCTCCTCGGGGCCGGACATCACCATAGCCATCCCGGACGGCTACAAGATCACCCACAGGGACCGCACCAACGGAGTAGGAGGAGGAATCGCCATCATCCACAGGAACACCCTCAGGGTCTCGACCAGCACCGACGACACCCTCAGCACCGCCGAACACCTGCACTTCCAGATCCACACTGACCCCAACACCACCCTCAGTGGGACGCTCGTCTACAGACCCCCCGGATCCCGGCCACAGTTCAGCGACTCCATCGCTGACTTCATCAGCACGCACGCCCTCGCCTCCACAAACTACATTCTCCTCGGAGACCTGAACTTCCACCTCGAGAACAACAACGACAGCAACTCCACCACCCTGATCGACAACCTTGCCAACCTCGGACTCAGACAGCTCATCACAACGCCCACCCACTCCGCCAGCCACACGCTCGACCCCATCTTCTCCGCAAGCTCCCACGTCACCTTCAGCCACACCACCGAACTCCACTGGACCGACCATCGCTGCATCCACTTCACCTTCCAGAAACCCACCACGCACCACCGCACTCAACAGATCCCCCGCCGCAGCTGGAGCAAAGTCACCGAAGACCAGCTTAACACCACCCTCGCCCGAAGCCCGCCCACCGACCCCACCGACACCGACACCGCCGCACGCAACCTCAGGCAATGGATCGACGACTGCGCCAACACTCTCGCCCGATCAAGAAACCCTCCAACAGACGCACTGACAAGAAAGCCAGCTGGTTCACCGCGGACCTCCAGGCCTCCAAGCAAAACTGCCGAAAACTCGAGAAGGAATGGCATCGCGAACAAACACCGGACAGCTATGCAGCCCACAAGAACGCCATCCGCAGACACCATCACCTCATCCGATCCGCCAAAAGAGCCTCCTTCAAAGACCGCCTCGACAACAACACACACAACAGCAAAGAGCTCTTCAACATCGTGAAAGAACTCTCCAACCCCAGCTCCAACACCAACGACATCCCACCATCGCAAGACCTGTGCAACTCCCTAGCCACTTTCTTCCACCGCAAGATCGCAGACATCCACGACAGCTTCAACAACGAGACCGTCCTGACAGCCACCGACACCTCAGACCCTCCGGCCAACATCCAAATCGACCCCCTACTCACCTGGACCAACGTGAACGACGACGACACAATCAAAATCATGAGCACCATCCACTCCGACTCCCCGTCAGACCCTTGCCCCCACCACATCTTCAACAAAGCCAGCGCCACCATCGCACCCCATCTCCGCAAGGTCATCAACACCTCCTTCGAGACCGCAACCTTCCCAGCGAGCTGGAAGCACGCCGAGATCAACGCCCTACTCAAGAAACCCAAGGCGGATCCGAGAGACCTCAAGAACTTCCGGCCCATCTCCCTGCTCCTGTTCCCGGCGAAGGTCATCGAGAAGATCGTCAACGGACAACTGACCCGCCACCTCGAGGAGAACAACATCTTGGACCCATCCCAGTCCGGGTTTCGCAGCAACCACAGTACCGAAACCGCCCTCATCGCCGCCACCGACGACATCAGGGCCCTGCTGGACAACGGTGAAACCGCGGCCCTCATCCTCCTGGACCTCTCAGCCGCCTTCGACACAGTTTGCCACCGCACTCTACGCACCCGCCTCCACAACGCAGGGATCCAAAACAAGGCTCTGGAATGGACCACCTCCTTCCTCTCCGACAGAACCCAGAGTGTCCGCCTCCCGCCTTTCCGATCCAAAGCCTCCGAGATCATCTGCAGCGTACCCCAAGGATCCTCCCTCAGCCCGACACTGTTCAACGTCTACATGGCACCTCTCGCCCACGTAGCCCGACTGCACAACATCATCTCCTATGCCGACGACACCCAGCTGATCCTCTCCCTCACCAAGGACCCCGTCACCGCCAAAACCAACCTCCACGAAGGAATGAAGGCCGCCGCCGAGTGGATGAAGAACAGCCGACTGAAGCTGAACTCAGACAAGACGGAGGTCCTCATCCTTGGCTCCACCCCCTCAGCCTGGGACGACTCCTGGTGGCCGACCTCTCTGGGAGCAGCACCGACACCCACCGACCACGCACGCAACCTGGGGTTCATCCTCGACTCCACACTCTCCATGACCAAGCTAGTCAACGCCGTCTCATCCTCCTGTTTCAACACCCTCCGCATGCTCCGCAAGATCTACAGATGGATCCCCATTGAAACAAGAAGAACGGTTACCCAGGCCCTCGTCAGCAGCAGACTGGACTATGGAAACGCCCTCTACGCAGGAACCTCAGCTAAACTCCTGAAATGACTACAACGCATACAGAACGCCTCTGCACGCCTGATCCTCGACATCCCTCGCCACAGCCACATCACACCCCACCTAAGAAACCTGCACTGGCTCCCCGTCAACAAGAGGATCACCTTCAAGCTCCTCACCCACGCACACAACGCACTCCACAACACCGGACCGGCATACCTCAACAGACGACTCACCTTCTACACCCCGAACCGCCAACTCCGCTCCGCCGACCTCGCACTCGCAACCATCCCCCGCATCCGAAGAGCGACCACCGGCGGCAGATCGTTCTCCCACCTCGCCGCGAAGACCTGGAACACCCTCCCCATCCACCTGCGGCAGACCCAGGACCTACTTACCTTCAGGAGGCTACTCAAGACCTGGCTGTTCGAGCAGTAGCAGCACCCTACCCCCCCCCCAGCGCCTTGAGACCCTCACGGGTGAGTAGTGCGCTTTATAAATGCTTTGATTGATTGATTGATTGATTGATTGATTGATTTCATTTGAAAAAGATGAGAAGTTTTCAGACTGGAAGAATACAAAATAAAAAAAACAAAAGCAGCTCGTAATATGGTTCAAAATATATCAGAATCAGTTTAACATAAGTCATATAAAACTGATGGAGCTCTGAATGTGTAGAAAACTGCAGAGAGATTCTAGCTTTCAGGTAACGACCTATAATGTGCGCAAGCAAACATGTTGCCATAAATATCTCCTTTCTGCTTTATTTAGAAAAACAGATCAGACGACTGAAATGACAGTTTACATTTTCATTTGTTTAAACTGCAGCTGCAATTATACTCCATGGCCTGCATTTCACCTTAGCTGCTGGCTCTAGAAGGAGGCATTACGACATCATACCTCAACTGTAATAATTTATTACAGTTGAGAAGCTATTTATTTTGTTAATAATGGTGACAAGAGACATCACAACTCAACTGTAATGAGGAAATCAGATACAAGCCTGTTTGGCCTAGGATGGCCGGCCAAACAGACATGCTTACTTGTAAGTGCACACTACTCCTCCTCCCTGCCATGCCCGGTCCGCCCGCTCTATATCTATTGCGCGGCTCAGACAGCAATAAATAAAATGATATTAAAGTTGTGTTATTATCATTTTATTTATGATCTGTTGGCTCTGGGCAGTGGGGCGACGCTCCTTCACCATTATGGAGGAGTCGCCCCTGCTGACAGACACTCACCATATAAGAGTCGGGCAGCCAGGCACATTGCATGCACTAATGGGCAGGAGCCTGGCAGTCTGAGCCAAGCTGTGCTGGGCTAAAGATTTCACATTACTGATGGCGTGACCTCATCAGCCCGGCAAAGACTAGAGAGTGCCTCCACCTCATGATGATGGGAGCATTACAGCTAGACCAGGTTTATGACCTGAAGTGCCCAGGGCTGACTGTTGTTGGAAATTGGGTCAGTAGTTCAGGGGGGTAAAACCTACTCAAGCAGCAACCACAATTTCTATCAGGGTAAAGTCAGAAGTAAGCCCCAAATGAACCTGTGCTTAACCCTCTGGTAGCTTGCCACAAGCAGTCAGGCTTAAATTAGAGGCAATTTGTAAAGGTTTATGCAGCACTTCAAACAGAAATAAAGTGGAAACACAACACAAGATAAATCCCAAGCCAATTCAGAGTAATAGAGTAAAATGTAATAAATTATTTGAGACCAAAACAACAAAAATCCAATCAGTAGATTCAAAGATATGCAATTTTAAAGATTTAACAGAAAACAGTGCCTAAAAGCACAAAGCTCCAACTGAGGTTATCTGGTCACACCGGACCAAGACAAATTCACAAGTACAGACTGACTGTGAAGGAGCACGGGCCAAATACAGGGACCAAGTTAGGCCAGTTGAACAAAGTACCTTAAATCCTGGTTTGTAGAGCGTTGTGAGATCCCACGTTGAGAATGCGTGGCACAGCGGCAGCTCAGAGGAGCAGTAGGGCTGCGATGTGGCTGTGTCATTGCCGAGGATGCCGTCGACGAAGGGCTTGCAATGCAAAGGCCTACGTGGAGGATGTGTCGTGCAGAAACGTTTCCAAGGAAGATGCAGGCTGCGATGCAAGGTCCTGGGAGGGGGAATGCATCGTACTACAGTGGTTCCGAAACAGCTGTGAGGAGATGCATTGCGCTGCGTCGGTTCTACTCACAGCGCAACATATGGGCTGGCAGAGCACCTTCTGGCCCACTTCCAAGGGTCCAGGAATAGGGTGGCACCACTTGGGGAGCAAGACTCACAACAGATAAAGTCCAGGTCCTGGGTTCAAGGTGGTGGGATCCTTTTTTGTCCCTGAGGCTCTGATCGGTAGGCCAGCCAACTAGTCCTTGGAGTCACTCTGGTGGTACTGGGATCAAGAGGCAGGTGCAGTCCTTTTCACTCAGGCAGCAGAGTATCAGTCCTTTTTGCAGGGCAGCACAGCAGTCATTCTGAGTCTTCCAGAGGTGTATTACAGTGTTGGGTCTGAGGGTCCATTATTTATACCTGATGCCCACTTTGAAGTAGGAAATGGTTCAGGAGATTTCCACCCCAGAGGTGTTTGGAACCCCAGACTGCCCCTGCTCTCAAACAGTGAGACAAAGTGGGAATACGTGGTGGCAGGATGGGACATCTCTGACTTGATGAGGGGGGGAGGAGCTGTCACCTACCACACTTGCACGTCAGAAAGACTCTGCCCAGCACACACACAAAGGGGTTTGACATTTGTCTTTTGTGACCACTAGTCTGGGGTCACAAAAGACTAATGTTAAAACCCTTTGTGAGTGTGTTGGGCAGAGTCTATCAGCACTTCTCAGTAGGGGTGCAAATATTTTAATGGAAGAGTACCAGCACTTGAGTAAAACCTTATTTCTTATTCACCGTAGATGGGTCCAGTTTAAACTCAGAATAGTACTTATGACGACAGGAAATCAAAACCGGCAGTGAAGCAGCACCACATTATAATCCAGGTATTATTATTTTAATACCAAACAGCTGAACATAATAGAGAAGGGAGAAAAATACTGATTATCATTTTTGCTTTATTTTTTAAATATTTTTAGATTACACCATGTCAATGCCCTGAAGATAATCCCATGAATCAAATAGGGTTTTGAAACGCGTCAGCACTTTCCTCTTCATTATACCATGAGGGATCAATCTACAATTTGAGTGTAGGCACTGTAGAGGGACTTCGAACTTTGATTCATCCCCACAGACGTTAGGCTTTTTTCCCCATGGCGAGCAACTCTCGTAAATGAAACTAAATAGTGCACAATGAGAGTGCTCTGTGTCAAGACATTATGCTGTAAACCTGAGACTGGTGTAATGTTTAAATGGTTACAGTGAGTTGCAACTGTGATAACTCAATGTTTTATTGTATAATTGGTTGAAGCACAATTCTTTGAGTGTTATAAATGTTTTAACAAAAATTTGAATGCACCCATGATAGTTATTTGTTTGCACTAAACAGTGTGTCACTATGTTTTCAGACACTTAAAAGTGTTAAATGTTATGAGAAAATATTGAAATAAATGGGTAAATAATTATACCGGGACCAAGGAGACTGTGTGCATTGGTCCACTGTCTGCTTAAATAAACAGCAGCTATTCAAAAGTGGTAGCCAGATCGTCTTTTTCTATAGAATTTAATCTAAGCCCCATCTGGCTATCAGTACAGGGCTTAACCCCCTTTATTCAATCAATCAATCAATCTATTTGTAAAGCGCGCTACTTACCCGTGAGGGTTTCAAGGCGCTGAGGGGAGGGGTGGATGCTGCTACTGTTCGAATAGCCAGGTCTTGAGGAGTCTCCTGAAGGTCAGTAGGTCCTGCGTCCGCCGTAGGTGGAGGGGGAGGGTGTTCCATGTCTAGGCGGCGAGGTGGGAGAAGGATCTGCCGCCGGTGGTTGCTCTTCGGATGCGGGGGACAGTGGCGAGGGCGTGGTCGGCGGAGCGGAGCTGGCGGGTGGGGGTGTAGAAGCTGAGGCGGTAGTTGAGGTACGTTGGTCCAGTGTTGTGGAGTGCTTTGTATGCGTGGGTGAGGAGCTTGAAGGTTATCCTCTTGTTGACGGGGAGCCAGTGTAGGTCTTTCAGGTGGGGTGTGATGTGGCTGCGGCGCGGGATGTGGAGGATCAGACGTGCGGATGCGTTCTGGATGCGTTGGAGCCGTTTGAGGAGTTTCGCCGAGGCTCCTGCGTAGAGGGCGTTTCCGTAATCCAGTCTGCTGCTGACGAGGGCCTGGGTGACCGTCCTTCTAGTTTCGGTGGGGATCCACTTGTAGATCCTGCGAAGCATGCGGAGGGTGTTGAAGCAGGAGGAGGAGACGGCGTTGACCTGCTTGGTCATGGAGAGGGTGGAATCGAGGATGACCCCTAGGTTGCGTGCGTGGTAGGTGGGCTTGGGAGCCGTTCCTAGCGAGGTAGGCCACCAGGAGTCGTCCCATGCCGAGGGGGTGGATCCGAGGATGAGGACCTCCGTCTTGTCTGAGTTCAGCTTCAGCCGGCTGTTTCTCATCCAGTCGGCGACGGCCGTCATTCCCTCGTGGAGGTTTCGTTTGGCTGTGTGAGGATCTTTGGTGAGGGAGAGGTTCAGCTGGGTGTCATCGGCGTAGGAGATGATGTTGAGGTTGTGCAGTCGGGCGATGTGGGCGAGCGGGGCCATGTAGATGTTGAACAGCGTGGGGCTGAGGGATGAGCCCTGGGGTACGCCGCAGATGATCTCGGTGGCTGTAGAGCGGAAGGGGGGGAGGCGGACGCTCTGTGTTCTGTCGGAGAGGAAGGAGGTGGTCCAGTCCAGGGCTTTCTCTTGTATCCCAGCGTCGTGGAGGCGTGTACGGAGGATGTGGTGGCAGACCGTGTCGAAGGCGGCTGACAGGTCCAGGAGGATGAGGGCCGCGGTTTCACCGTTGTCTAGCAGGGTTCTGATGTCGTCGGTGGCGGCTAGGAGGGCTGTCTCGGTGCTGTGGTTGCGGCGGAATCCGGACTGGGACGGGTCCAGAATGCTGTTTTCCTCGAGGAACCTGGTCAGTTGTATGTTGACGGCCTTCTCGATGACCTTCGCCGGGAATGGGAGCAGGGAGATGGGTCGGACGTTTTTGAGGTCGGCCGTGGGTTTCTTCAGTAGGGCGTTGATTTCGGCGTATTGTAATACAACTTTCTAAAAGTGGCATTTTCATAATTGTGACTTAAAATCCGACTTTACCATTCAAGAGGGTTTTAAATTACAATTCTTTAGACTCCAAACTCGACATTCCTACTTGCTCCCAATTGAAATGTATCACTTATTAAATGAAATACGTTAACCGAATGTTCTCCTATGGCTGATCCAGGCCTTACAGTAGTGATAAAAAATAATTTAAGAGTTTTTTACTACCAGGACATGTAAAAGTTAAATGTAGATGTCCAACTTTTTAAATGCCCTGCACCTTGCCCTATGAGCTATATAGGGCCTACCCTGGGGGTGACCTATATGTATCAAAAAGGAGGTTTAGGCTTGGCAATAGATTTATTTTGCCAGGTTGAAGAACAAGTTACTTACCGTCGGTAACGATATATCTGTAAGAGACATAGATTAGTTATAGATTCCTTACCTTTAGAAATACCCCCAGGCGTCAGACTGGATCCGGAGAATTTTTTAGTCAGCAGTACCCCTGCGTGTCAAAAGGTGGCGTCAGTCGACTCCGCGTTCGTCATTGGCGTCGTGGTCGCTGGGATGACGTCGCAGTAGCTACTTAGATGCCGCCCTCGCACGCTGACGTCAGTTCTTTTACACGACATTCCACGCCAGAAGTGCAGAGCCATGCAAGACACTGACCACTGGTGCACAAAACTAGGGCCCTGAAAGGGATTCCCTGACCCTAGAAGTCAGTTTGCAGAACGGGGAGGATGGGTGAGGCGGTAAGGAATCTATAACTAATCTATGTCTCTTACAGATATATCGTTACCGAAGGTAAGTAACTTGTTCACCTGAAAGAGACAATTAGTTATAGATTCCTTACCTTTAGAATAAATACCCCAGCAATACCAACCCCGGAGGTGGGTCTGCTAACCAAGTTCACACCAGAAAGTCCTGGAGAACAGAACGGCCAAAGAAGCCGTCCCTCCGGACCTGGCTGTCCAGGCAGTAGTGTTTTGTGAACGTGTGCAGAGAAGCCCACATTGCCGCCTGACAGATGTCATTGAGGGGGACTCCCCATCCCAAAGCAGTGGTAGCTGCCGTCGCCCTGGTGGAATGGGCGCGCAATCCCACTGGAGGCTCCTTCTTTGCCAAAGAGTAGCAAGCTTTAATGCACAAAATGACCCACCTAGAGATGGTCCGTTTGTGCACGGCCGACCTTTTTTGGTGCCCACGTAGCCAACAAAGAGTTGGTCATCCACCCGGAATTGCTTTGTGCGATCCAAATAAAATGAAAGCGCACGTTTGGGATCCAGACGGTGGAGCCTCTCTTCCTCCTTAAAAGGATGCGGAGGCGGAAAGAAGGTGGGCAAAGTGATAGTTTGACAAATGTGGAAAGAAGTAACCACCATGGGAAGAAAAGAAGGTCTGGTTCTTAGGACAACCTTGTCCGGATGAACAGCCAGAAAAGGGGGCTTTGAAGAAAGAGCCTGGAGCTCACTCACCCTGCGAGCAGAAGTGATGGCAACCAGAAAGGCAGTCTTTATGGATGTATGGATATCACGCATGCATTACATCACATGCCATTAGATCGCGGTTTTAACAACGCAAGTCGTTACAACGACTTGCGTTGGAGGGCGTTGGACTTAGAGTAGTTTAATTTACTATTCCAACTCCAGCCTACGTACAGTAGGGAAGGTGTTGGATAGTAAATTAAACTACTCCTTGTCCTATAGCGCTCCAGTGCAAGTCGTTGTAACGACTTGCGTTGTAAAAACCTCGATCTAATGGCATGCGATGTAATGCATGCGTTCTAAAGGTTGTTTCCCGTCTTTATAGTGAGAAGTCTTAGAGGACAGTTATGTAGCGGCTCAAAGGGAGCGCACATAAGATAAGTAACAACCAAGTTCAAGTCCCACTGAGGCATTACGAAGGGAACAGGAGGAAAAAGATGAGTAATGCCCTTAAGAAAGCGATTTACAACAGGGGGCTTGAAAAGAGAAGGCTGATCAGGAAGCCTAAGAAAGGCTGAAACGGCTGAGCGATAGCCCTTAAGAGTGCCCAGTGCCTTGCCGGGCTAAAGAAAGGAGGAACAAGAGAACCTCGGAGAGAGGGGCAGTAAGGGGATCCACAGCCTTTGCTGCGCACCATGCCACAAATTAGTTCCATCTGCAGGCGTATACCGTCTTAGTGGAGGGACACCTAGCTGGCAAGATAACATCACAGACTTCGGGAGGAAGGTCGAAGGCTGTCAACTATCGCCGCTCAATCTCCACACAAGTAGGTGGAGGCTGGACAGGTTCGGGTGGAGGACCGTCCCCTGCTGCTGCGACAGAAGATCCTCCCAAAGATGCAATCTGATCGGAGTATCGACGGCCATGTGTAACAGCCCGGGATACCAGACTCTTCGTGCCCAATCCGGAGCCACAAGAATGACTTGGGTCCGGTCGCGCTTGATCTTCTTCAGCACTCTGGGCAGAAGTGGTATAGGCGGAAAGGCGTTTAGAAGACCGCAACTCCACTCGTGACGAAAAGCGTTGCCTAGCGAGTGCCGCCTTGGAAATTCCAACGTGCAGAATTGCTGACATTGCGCGTTCTCTTCGGTGGCGAATAGATCTAACCAAGGCTCTCCCCACTGCTGAAAGAGACCTTGCACCACCTCCGAGTGAAGACGCCATTCGTGATCCATCATGCACCTGCGGCTGAGTTCGTCCGCCCTGGCGTTCAGTGAACCTGCTAGGTGTTGAACCATCAGGGATATGCCCTGATGTTCTAGCCATGTCCAGAGACGGAGAGCCTCCTGACATAGGGTCCACGACCCCACCCGCCTTGTTTGTTGCAGTACCACATGGCGGTGGTGTTGTCCGTGAACACCTGCACTACTCTTCCCCGGACAGAGGGAAGGAATGCTTTTAGCGCAAGACGGGTCGCCCGGAGCTCCAGAAGGTTGATGCGGAGCCCGGACTCCGCCGGAGACCAGAGGCCTCTGATCACCACCTCTCCCATGTGGCCGCCCCACCCCACAAGTGATGCATCCGTCACCACTGTGAACTCCGGTTGGGGAAGGGAGAGGGATGTGCCGTTGACCCAATCCCAGTTCGTCAGCCACCACTGCAATTGTCGTGCAGTGCCCTCTGAGATATGAACGCAATCGTACAGATTCACCTGATGTTGTGCCCACTGGAACTTCAGGTCCCACTGCAGAGCCCACTTATGCCACCTGGCATGATCTACCAGCAGGATGCAGGAGGCCATGAGGCCCAGCAGCCTCATGGTCATTCTGACCGAAACCCGGGATAGAGGCTGAAAGATTGGAATCAGAGCCCGAATATTCCGGACTCGCTGCTCAGGAGGATAAGCCCGAAACTGCGTAGTGTCCAGAACCGCTCCGATGAAAAGGAGCTTCTGAGAGGGAGGCAGGTGTGACTTCGGCACGTTGATAGTGAACCCCAGCGAATGCAGGAGGTCCGCCGTAGTCTGGAGGTGGGAGACGACTGCCTGGGGCGAGCCCGCCTTTAATAGCCAGTCGTCGAGATAGGGGAAGACTGGAACCCCTGATCTGCGCAGATGAGCTGCGACCACAGCCATCACTTTCGTGAACACCCGAGGGGCGCTAGTAAGGCCAAAGGAGAGCACGGTAAACTGAAAGTGCTCGTGGCCTACCGTGAACCACAGGTAACGCCGGTGGGCCGGCAGGACTGGGATATGAAAGTAAGCGTCCTGCAAGTCCACCGCTACCATCTAGTCTCCAGGGTAGAGGCCAGATAGGACCTGAGCTAGTGTCAACATTTTGAACTTCTCCTTCCGGAGGAAGCGGTTGACGTTCCTGAGATCCAAGATAGGACGCAGGCCTTTGTCCTTCTTGAGCACCAGAAAGTAGTGGGAATAGCAACCACGACCTACTTCCAGAGCAGGAACTCGCTCGATAGCTCCCTTGGCCAAGAGAGCCGTAACTTCCTGTTGGAGATGGGCCAGATGATCCTCGGACATGCGATGGTGCTGAGGTGGCATGGCTGGGGGGGTAGTCTCAAAGGGGAGGGAGTAACCCCTTCGGACTATCTGCAAAACCCACCTGTCCGATGTGATGGTGCGCCAGTGGGGGAGGTGATGGCGAATCCTGCCGCCCACTGGTGATTGGTGGCCCTGAAAGGTCGGACTAGGAGGGTTTGGAGGCTGTTGAAGAGGGGGCATTGGTGGACTGGCCCGCTCGCTGGCTCCCAGACCCACAACGGTGAGTCCCACGTCCCCACCCGCGCAGGGGCTGAGCAGCTTGCGCCGGCCTGTGGCCCTGGGTGGAACGTGGCGGGGCACCCCTTCCGTAGCCACAAAAGGGGCAAAAAGCAGATTGCGCAGGGCGGGTGGTGGAGAGGCCCAAGGACTTGGCCGCAGCCCGAGAGTCCTTTAAGCACTCTAGCGCGCTGTCTGCTTTTGTCGCCAAACAGGCGACGGCCATCAAAAGGCATGTCCATCAGGGTAGCCTGGACATCCCCGGAAAAACCAGTCGACCTCAGCCAGGCGTAGCGTCGAAGGGCTACCGACGTTGAAATCGTCCTGCCTAGCGAGTCGGCGTGTCCAGCCCACAACGTATAGTAAACTTGGCTGCGTCTCTCCCCTCAGCGACTGCACGGGAGAGCACGGCCCGGGCCTCCTCCGGGCACTGGGGCAGCACCTGCGCCATCGTATCCCACACGGAGTGGGTGTAGCGGCCCAACAGACATGCAGTGTTTACTGACCGCAGTCCCAAGCTGGAGGAAGAAAACATCTTCTTCCCAAGATGGTCCAGCTTTTTGGATTCCCTATCAGGTGGTGCGGTAGGGAACGCGCCTTTGGACGTCGAGGCTTGGACCACCAAGCTCTAAGGGGTGGGGTGTTGGGAAAGGAAAGTGGGGTTGCCCGGAGCCGGGCGGTGGCATCGGGCAATCATCCTATCCACAGGAGCCCCTGTGTTGGGCCTGGACCAGGTGCCCAAAAGGATGTCAGTTAGAGCCTCATTGAACGGCAGCAGGGGCTCCGAAGAGCTCGCTGCCGGCTGAAGCACCTATGTCAGGAGGTTAGTCCTGACTGCCACCGTAGGTAGTTCGAGGTTGAGAGCCTCGGCCGCCCTACGCAACACCACTGCGTAAGAAGCTCCCTCCTCCGTAGCCACGGTAGGAGGAGACAACATGCCAAGGTCTGGGGAGGTATCCAGACCACTGGCTTCCCCCAACTCCTCTCTCCAGTCCGGGTCTTCCAACTGGTCAGTTAAAGGGTCACCAGACCCCTCCCAGTCCTCCTCACCCTCCTCTGGTTGCCAATCTGGGCTGAAAGAAGCACCAGGGTAGAACAGGGGTACAAAAGTACCCGTCGGCGCCGGATCCGGCGTCGGTCGACATCGGTCTGGCTCCGTGTCCAAGTCAGGGTGGAGGCCGGGGTCGACGTCGGCTGGGGACACAACCGACGTCGGCTGCGGACACGGTGCCGGTAGAATCGACGCCGGGGGAGGTGTTATCAGGTCGACCGGTGCCGATCTGGTTCCAGGCCTGGATCCAAGGGGACCCTGCGGTACTGGGGCCGGAGCCGCCGGCATCGAAGGCCCAGGGCCCACAGCCCAGTACGCGGGGCCCGAAGGCACGCCAGCGGAGTCGGGCTGCCCAAAGATGGCATGCATCGCTTCGTAAAAGCTTTGAAGCTGGGCAGGGGTCGCTCCGGCTCCCGGAAAAGGAGGGAAACTCGGAGTAGACCCTTCGGGCTCCGCACGCGGAGCCGCAGAATGGGCACCTTCCGCATCCCTCGTTGTGTCGGCCAACGGACGGGGAGAAATCGAAGAGCGACGATGCTTCTTCGACTTCTTCTTGTGCTTCGACTTACCTGAAGAGTGCGAAGACTTCGAGGACGAGTGGTGGTGTTGACTCCGCGACTGGTCCCTCGACCTCCAACGCGACCGGTACCTCGAACGGCACAGAGGGGACTGCCGGGCCTCGAGAAGCTTTCTGGACTGCTCCCGCAAAGACTTCGGATTCATGGTCCAGCAGTCGGAGCACGACTTGGGGTCGTGGTCGCGCTCCAGGCACCACAGGCACATGCGATGCGGCTCTGTCACCGACATCAGTTTTCGGCAGGATCCGCAAGCCTTGAAACCGAGCATCTCTACGTGCACCAGGAGTCGATAGACTCAAAGACGATGTCGACAAAAGTCGCAAAAAAGTCGGTCAAAAAGTGACTGGAGGTACCGCTGTCTCCGGATCTGCACTGGGTGGCGCGGAAAAAGAAAGAACTGACATCAGCGCGCGAGGGCGGTGTCTAAGTAGCTACTGCGACGTCATCCCAGCGACCACGACGCCAACGACAAACGCGGAGTCTACCAACGCCACCTTTCGACATGCAGGGGTACTGCTGACGAAAAAATTCTCCGGATCCAGTTTAACGCCTGGGGGTAATTCTAAAGGTAAGGAATCTATAACTAATTGTCTCTTTCAGATATGGCAGTTTAAAACAGCACACACAGGCTGCAATGGCAGGCCTGGGACATGTTTAAAAAGGCTACTTAAGTGGGTGGCAAAATAAGTGCTGAAGGCCCACTAGTAGCATTCAATTTATAGGCCCTGAATACATGTAGTACCAATTTACTAGGGACTTATTAGTAAATTAAATATGTCAATTGGCTGTAAGCCAATTCTACCATGCTTAAAGGAGAGAACACAAGAACTTTAGCAGGGGTAAAGTGTGCAGAGTCCTAGGGCCAACAAAATCGAGATCAGCAAACAAATGGAGGAGAAAGGCAAAAGGTTTGGGGGAAGACTACCCTAATGCTGGCAGGACTAACACTGTCTATCAGTGACAGCTCATTCAGTGACACCTCATCACAGGGTGGGGTGGGGTCAGCTACTCTCACTGACCCCATCCGTCTCTGTGAGGAGCTAGGGAAGGTCCTCTTCTCATTGCTGACCCATGACAAGGTCAGCTAATGAGAGCAGGTGGCGGGATCTTCAGTCCCTTCCTTCCCAAAGCCTCCAGCAACCATGGAGGCTTCTCCCTACCGCCACCTGAAGTCTCTGCCGCAGTCCAGTAAGTGCTTCTTGAATGTTGGATGCCTGTGTGTATGTACTAATGTATATCCATCTTTGCTTATATGTTGTGAATGGGTTTGTGCGTGTATGTGCTTGTGAATGGCAGGTGTATGTGTGCACGCTTGTGAATGGATGGGTGTGAGTGTGCATGTGGTTGGGTGGGTGTGGGTATGTGCTTTTGTGAGCGGATGGGTGGAAGAGAGTGTGTGTGAGTGGGAAGCATAGGATGTAGGAGGTGCAGTGTCTACCCCATCTCTAGTATTTGGCATCATGTAATGACAGAGGTAAATGATATATGAAAAGGTCCCTGAGCAAAGGTCTAGGTTTTGACCAGTTTAGGTAGAAGGAAATTGGCCATGGCTTACTACCTGAATAGCTATTATCTTGCAAAGGCTGCTCTTCCGTAGAAGTGCTATACATTGCCAGGTGCTCTCAGTGAGTGAGTAGATGCACTTCTGTAAACTGAAAGGAAAAGTATCAACACTTCTCAGCAGGATTGCAAAACGTTTAATCAGAGAATACCAGCACTTCCAGTAGCAAACAGGTACTCTCGGACAGTGAGCATCTGCACTGCTATATTGCCATTTCAAGTATTGTTCAATAATGATAGTTGATTGGGCCAGAATCTGGTAGGGGCATGTCTGCCAACATTTCAAGTACAAAAGCCAACCTGATAGTAGATGCCGTAAAATATAGAGAGAACCGGTGAGTCTCTTGCAAAGAGTCCTCCTCTTCTGATGTGGTGCAGGAAGGGTTGAGCACTTATGTCATTCAGAGGTCAACAGGTGTTGCAATTGCTTCCCCTCTACTCCTGTTTGTAACCCTAGTTGACTCCTTTGTGATCGCTGAGATTAATCACATTTTTAGAAGTCTAGCTACACAAAGATCATTATCGGCTGCCATGGTCACAAAAGGACATTGACAAGAAAAGAGTAATCCACTCATGGTAACATAGCTTCTCATCTGTGACAATGCTAGTAAATAGGCCTGAAGACCACGGACGAGTGAACAGTACCCACTAGGGCATTCCTATGGCCAGACCCATACCCGACAATGAGAATGGTGGTCACTTGAACACCACTTTTGGAAGCGGGCCACATGCTGGAGATCGAACACAGAGCCTGGTGTTGTTTGCATGGACATGGGGTAGGAAGCAGGAGGAGCGATCCTGCACACCTCCTATGAGAGGAAGATGACATGCCCTCGGAGCTGAGGATG
Source organism: Calotriton arnoldi (assembly GCA_963921515.1). Taxonomy (NCBI): domain Eukaryota; kingdom Metazoa; phylum Chordata; class Amphibia; order Caudata; family Salamandridae; genus Calotriton; species Calotriton arnoldi. The sequence continues at coordinate 671,460 of CAWUFW010008663.1, forward strand.
CCCCTGGTTAAGCTAGCTGATATGTTGTCGTCAAAGCAGAGAATAGCCAAGAAGGAGCGAACACTCACCCTCAGAGCATGAATGACCACATATGAGCCTGGGCTGCATCGAAAGCAGATTCTACGTTCCATCGACTCCAAACATAATTTTGAAAGCGTCTATACACCATACGTTAACATCAAGGATAAAGTGTAGAAATGTCACGAAGAAGGCAGAAGCAGTGGGAGATAGAAACAATTGGCAAAACACTCAAACCAGATAGTAAGATGACATAAGATAATATTGATAACAAAGATGTGGGGAACAAGTAAATACCTAATGAATATTTGTAGGAAGAGGACACACAAGTCTAACATTTTGCAGAAATTAAGGAAGAATGTGTAGGCAAAAGTAAATATTTTTTATTAAAACCTGCAGATTCATCTCTCCCTGTTGCCCCACAAATGGGACAACGTTTGCAGAATTAATAGGTCAGACTTACCTGTGGTAAGAAAACCGAAGATTCCAACCCTGTAGCTTGCAGTGACGACAATAATATCTCCCACAGCCGCTAGGTATGATCCATCCACCATTGCTTGCACTTTGCCGCTATAGTCACTAGGACTGTTGTGGAAGAAGACCAGAACTGGTGCATTTCTGACCTGCAAGCACCAAATACAAATTACTTCAGAATAAAAAGATAATGCTATGAAATAGTGAAAAACTGAAAATGTTGTATTTTAATCCTAGTGATCAATTCTTGAGTGACACCTGCAAGAACACAGATGAGGCTATTCATTGGCCAGCTTGGGCAAAAATGTTTAAGACCCTTAGTAGTGTGGAGCAGAATTCCAGTGTGGGATTTCCCTGCACACAATTATATTTTGGTTGGTGTTTCCACACCCAGATTTTTCAGGTGCAGGAACACTGGACCGGATTTTTCCAGTTGCAAATTTAGGCGTGCACAATCGCTTTCAGAAATGGCTGAAAGGCAGTGTGATCAGTTTCTTGGCCCACACCCAACCCTCAGCCAAGGTATCTCCCTCTGCTAGGCGGCATCTTCTCCATTCCTTATCCCCATCCTTCCCAACACCCTCCCATCCTCACCCCTCCTACCACACAGGGGCACTCACTGAGCAGGTGATAAATCTCTGCATTAAACCCCAGGGAATTGTGAATTTCATGCGGAATGCCCTCTGGAAAAACAACTGCCCATAGATATCCCGATTCTGTGGGGTGTAACTCATAATTGAAGGAATTCCAAGTGGAGATGCTGGCTGGTATTGGCAATTCCAGCCGACCAGAATGTCCTCAAGGATTTCAGATTACTCATTACTGTCGTGAGGAGTCAAATTAAAATTATATCCCAATTCATTTTTCAGACCAAAGTGAATTTGCATTAGTGCATCCAGACAATAATAAAGGGAGGCTGTTCATTTCAGTGCATCAGTTCCTGCTTTCTGTTTTTTTTTTTTATCATTGCTGCATAGCACCACCCAAAAGTCATTTTTTAAACAAACCCGTACTTATTAGTCCAGTGAAAGCAGCTCCTATCAATTTTCTTCCCCGCACCCTGCCTGTCTGCCTCGCTTCTCCCTGCAGTTTGCTTAAACATGCTCTTAGATCTGTGCTGCTTCTTTTGTCTGTGTTTCTCCTCCATTTTCTAGAGGTGCGTTGGCCTTCTCTCACAAACACTTGTCTACATCATGCCCCCTCCCATTTATCCTATTTATTTTCTGCTTTCACTGTGTTTCGATTGAGTGACTGAGTCCACTGTGTTTTTTCAAATGTTTACTCAGGGGACAAGGCTACATTGTTTCTGTCCACTGTTTAAGAAATCTGCTAGCGGCACAAATACATTACAGCCCTTGACCCCAGCTCGCTGTGATCATCAGCACTGATATGATGTCATACTGCTCTCGTTTACAGATGTTTTGGTGCTGTCTGAGGTGATTCTGATAGATCAAACACTGAAATGTTCCAATGGACATGCCTCAGACAGAGAGCACCATGGGCCAAGGCAACGGGACAGAGGGGGGTGTTCAATGTCTGAGAGCGCATTAAGGAAGGACAAAGCTGCAGTTTGGAACCGACTCCATATTTCATTGAAGGGGAATGAGCCTCTGAATAAAGTACAGGGATCCTCAGCTGGAGGGCGCAGTACTTAACTGCACCCAACTTCACAGCGATGCCTGAAGGGGTCCTAGGACACCCATCCCTCTCTCCCACGGAGCACCCTCGGGCGAGCAGAGTGCATGTGCTCTACCTTCTATGTGGTACCCAATCAGTGACCTCCTAACAGTTTATTTACCACTGCTCCCACGTCTGTAATAGGGTGCAGGCAGAATGGTAAAGTGTCCCCTCATTTGCATGGGCCACACCCCCATCCAAATGAGGGAACTACCCTATCGAGAGTATGCAGATTATGCACCAGTGAAACCAAATAGCCATAGCACATGAGCCGTGCAAGCATCTGCGACCCTTTCTGAAATAGGAAAGTGCTTCAGTGGTGCAAACAACACAAACACCCCTGGACCACTTTGGATAATGCAGACCCTGTTCTCCATTGTATTTGCTACAGAAAAAAAGATTTTCAAAAACAAGCCTTGGACAAATTGTCCCTGTGCTTGCAGGTTTTTGGATTTATATACAACATAAGCAAGCTCGAGGAAGGTGGCTCTTAATTCCCGGATGGCTTTGTCCAGTCTGGAGGGCCACACTATAGATGTTTGTGTCAAATCATATTGCTGCTTGCAGGGATTATCCTCCCCTTTAGCCTGAAGAGTTCTCTATAAAATCACTCTGATATTTGGAGAAAAAATACATTATTTTAGGAATTCACAAGGATTCCCTGGAGTGCAGCTGGGATTCTGCGGCTGTGGTAGGTTTCAAGAAATACTCATGAGACACAGGTCTACATATCCACATGCAGAAATGTCATGGAAAAGTGCGTGTAAACTTAAAAATGTTTTTCAGCTTTTTTCTCCCTGAGGTAAATATTTTTCTCTGCGGAAAAGAAACTACTGACATTGACAGGAACAACTTCACAAGCATTTCCGTGGTGGGAAACTACCTGGACATTGTTGGTGAATACCCACGCACTTGGGGACTGTGGGTGTTCACATCTTTAAAAGGTGGATCCGCATTGGAAAGCCCACAAACTCACCCCAGCAGTAGATTTACTCAATTGGAAATTATACCAAAGTGACAGAATTTCTGTGTGAGCAAATCCCATGTACCGGGGCAAAGTTGCACCATTTCTGTTTATGTGAATTAGAACTGGGGTCTTCCCCTCTCAAATAATGTTCTGTGCGCACCTGCATTTTGCTATGGTGCACAAATACTTTTTATGAATCGTGCTTTGAGTCTGTGCCATACTGCATCCCAATATTGCTTGTGGTCTGGATGACCTTGAAAGGAATATCGAGCGGTCACAACATTGTGACAAAATATCATGGCAGTAAGTGCACAGAGGGAGGTATAGTTTTATTATTCGTAACTCTACATCTATGTACCCAGAAAATACATACATCATCAAGGTATGTAGCTGTGGAGTTAGGAACAGAAAATCTATACATACTTGAATTTACATATTTTGATCTTCAATATTCTAGTCATGATTTTGTGAGCACTTTATATTCCTTCCGTGATATTGGACTCACCTCGCCAGTATCACTTTTTCCTGGGCTGGGTGCTGGGAAATTCTTGCCCCTGGGCAATTAAACACGATGATCTCATCTTCAAGAATCTGACTGCTTTCTTACACGATGATCTCATCTTCAAGAATCTGACTGTTTTCTTATTTCTGCCAATTATGGAGCAATCTCCACAGGCAAACACCCAGTAGTGGGACAAATGTCTGTGCCTCTTTGCACAGAGACTGCAGCAATCCTTTGGTGAGCAGGTCCATGCTAACCTTATTAAAAAAATCCCTGACGATGACTGGCTAAGAGCACAATTTCAAGCTGTATCTGTGACATGAACACAGAGGGTTGTGTGACGGAACCACGTATGCCATTACCACACATGCCGGTTCAACACGGTCTTAACCATGCAAGTCTTAACCACACATATGCCTTTACCACGCATGCCTTTACAACAAAATATGCATTGTTAAGGCATGTAGGTTGTGTGACAGAATCATGCATGCCATTACCATGCATGCCGGTTCAACGCACTCCTAACTATGCAAATCTTAACCATGCATATGCCTTTACCACGCATGCCTTTACAACGAAATATGCCAAGAGTGCATACAGGTGAATAGTACATAGGAGGATTCCGTGCCACATCAATATCGTGGTCACAGAAGCCCACAACTACCCTATGGTAGACAATCTCTGGTGGAAGATGCGAGGACTCTGTTGAGTGAAGGTCAAACAAACTCTGAACACAGGCGTAGAAGAGTCTTTCTCCTCCTCTTATTAGAGTCACACGTTCTTAGAACAGCGCCCACATTTAGAAGAGTCTATTTCATGCCATAGGGCCGTGCTTGAAGCATTGATGGAGAGAGACCAAAGGAAGAGAAGAAGACTTATGAGGCTTCATGACAAACATTATATGTAAATTTAGATTCATACACAGCTATTCAAAATTGAGAACTTACTGTGGTAGGGGCGTAGATATTCAAGTATAAACAATCTTCACTAACAGATGAATATTGAGCCTTTCCATCGCCTGGTTGCCAACACGTGGCTCTGAAAAAGAAGCAGCAATATATATGTATATTAGAAAACAGGTTGAAGAACCAATGGTTGATTTCAGTGGAATTGTTGTCACTATATACAATACAGTTTTTACTCATATGAAAGCGCAGGCCCTGTGGCAAGGGGCATTATTTAGCAGAATTGATTAATGCTCATATGTTTCAACGCCCAATCCATGAAGATGTTTTCCAGTCCCTTGATTTAACCAGTCGAGCAATACTGAAAGAATGACATTGGCTGTCACTAAATGTAGTAGGCGGCTAGCTGAGACTGTCGAATGACATTCTAGCCTTGAATTTTCAATAATAATTGTTAAACAATTTTATATATATATATATATATATATATATATATATATATATATATATATATATATATATATACACACACATATATATATTGATATATATTGGAGTTGATGTTTGGGTGCGGCCACCAGCACCTTGGAGTACCCATCCCTAAAGCAGTTCGGCGGTGTGTGTGGCAACTGCTTGGAACTCTAAAAACTTTTTGGAAATGCCGAACCGCCGCATCCCCGCATAATTGCCCGGTCAACATTGCTTTGGGACTGTGACTTCACAGGGGGCTTCTACTTACTTAAGTGGTACCTGCAGGCTGTAAACGGGATTCAAGCGGTGGGGTGAGGGTCCTGGAGAGTCGCTCATTGCCCACAGTAAGATCCAGGCAGGCATGGGGAAGGAGCAGACACCGCCCACTTGGGACAGTACTTACTTTTAGGTGCCTGCTCCGTACGGGCTTGGATTGCCGAGTTCGGGACATCCCCCTTGCAAATATGTCAGCGGTGCCTCGGCCAATCGCAGAGGGGCATCTAGCTTTAAATGTGGGCTGGAGAAAGAATTGTTTGTTTGGCGGCATCTGAGGAAGTCATTAAAGACGAAACGCGTCATGCCAATGGCCAAGAATAAAGAGCAGCCTCTCTGGGAAACCTGTGTGTGCTCGACTTTCTTTGGATAATAAGGGAGTGTGGAGTTGATGTTTGGGTGCGGCCACGAGCACCTTGGAGTACCCATCCCTAAAGCAGTTCGGCGGTGTGTGTGGCAACTGCTTGGAACTCTAAAAACTTTTTGGAAATGCCGAACCGCCGCATCCCCGCATAATTGCCCGGTCAACATTGCTTTGGGACTGTGACTTCACAGGGGGCTTCTACTTACTTAAGTGGTACCTGCAGGCTGTAAACGGGATTCAAGCGGTGGGGTGAGGGTCCTGGAGAGTCGCTCATTGCCCACAGTAAGATCCAGGCAGGCATGGGGAAGGAGCAGACACCGCCCACTTGGGACAGTACTTACTTTTAGGTGCCTGCTCCGTACGGGCTTGGATTGCCGAGTTCGGGACATCCCCCTTGCAAATATGTCAGCGGTGCCTCGGCCAATCGCAGAGGGGCATCTAGCTTTAAATGTGGGCTGGAGAAAGAATTGTTTGTTTGGCGGCATCTGAGGAAGTCATTAAAGACGAAACGCGTCATGCCAATGGCCAAGAATAAAGAGCAGCCTCTCTGGGAAACCTGTGTGTGCTCGACTTTCTTTGGATAATAAGGGAGTGTGGAGTTGATATATATATATATATATATATATATACATACACACACATTTATTGAGAAGAAATGTTGTGTAAAGTCATGTTCTGTGATGTCACCAGGGTTGAATGATACTTCATGTCACTCCACTACTTTCATTGGTTTGTTCAAAGTATGGCACTTGGCGGCATGTGTCTCTGTGTCATAGACAGGGCAGATTCAGAGTGATAGAAACATTGGAACTCAATGCATGGAAGGGCCACCAGAGTCAGGCCATCTTTCCTACGTCCCAGTCACCTCATAACACAGAAACCTCAGGCCCTATATCTGGTCTTGGTTTTTTTTAGGAGTATGCTCTCCTTTTATTTGGTCCAGGAGCTTTCTGAATATAATGAGGGACAGATTTACTGAAATTTTTCACCAGGTTTCCAGTACAAAGTGACGCAAACTGGTGTAAAATGTTTATTTGGGAATTAATTTCCAGGGCAAAACTTGTTTTGCACTGGAAAAATGGCTGAGAGGGATATAAATAAGTGCTTTGCGCTACCGTGTATTACTTTGCATCAAGGTGGTGTTCCATGTGCGTTCCCATGCAACTACCTATGGTTTTTTAAGCAATGCCCTGTTTTCTAACAGCGGCAGACAAGGTTTTGTGCCAATAAATAATGTCTCTTTGAGACTGATATTAAAAAGGAGAAATGTTTTATTTCTCCAAAGCTTTCAGACTTTGGATGTGCGCAACACTGTACAGCACACATCCAAAGTGGTAAAAAAATTAAAGTTTGTTGAGGTAAAATCTTTTGTACTTGAAGGCTACCTTTCCACTATAAAATCTATACTAGGTATGACACAGACTCTGCAAATATGTGTATGAGTGTGGTGCTAGGCAGCTTGATTGCGCATCAGCACAACGGAGAGAGCATGAAATTGAAGTTGCCATATGTAAGTAGATATGGTGCAGTCCTGCTCTCTTTCCTCTCACTCGATGCAGCACAGCAACTTTAGTAACTTGAGCAACTAAAGCTGCTGTGCTGAGTGAGTTTTTAGTAAATCTACACCTAAGTGTCTTGGACTCCACCATGCTCCAGACAGGGTCTACTCTCTGCACATGTGGTTCCTCACCTAAGGTTTGGAGCATGGGCCTTAGCTAAAGCTTCCGTTCTGTAGCCCCTGGGTGGCAGTCCGTTCATAGCATTTTTTGAATTTTTTTTTTGCAGTTTTATATAGAGTGAACTTTACCCGAAGGTATTGGAGTGCTTTACATGAGCACCAGTTACATTACACAAGGACACATTCATTTTTGTTAGTTACGGGGAGATTAAGTGATTTGCCCAGAATCACAGGCTATTGAGCCGACGACAAGACTCGACCTGATTCCCCAGTTCCAAAGTTGGCAGCTCTGGCCGTTAGGCCACATCCTCTCCCCTCTTTGCATTTGAAAAGACTAGTTTCTCCTTCCACCCTTTCCATGGATTATTTCTCAGGCTTTGTCTTAATGGCTGCAGTTTAACACATGCATTTCTTTTGTGGATTACTATGATGTATATCACATGGGGACTAATGTTTTAAAATAACTTTAATTAGCCACAATGTGTAATATGACTAAATGGACTCATTTTCTAATCTGAGACCCACTTTTCATGGATGCTGCCCATATCTATGTATTTTGCCTTTCGGTTGGATTCTTTTCTGGGTTTCTTCTTATGTCTAAACTGGGAGCAAGGACTTAACTGAAGGAAAACACAGTTGGTGTTGGTGGAAACCTAGTTAGCTCAACTCATCTCATGTCGAGGCTAAGTCATGTAGTGAGAATTGAGTAAATCAAGGGGACATTCTAACTCTGACATTTGTTTGAAATACTTTTCAGTAAATCGTTTAAGTCCAATTCATGAAACTGCTTGTCATGCATTGGGATGCATCACATTAATCTAATCCAGAACGCTCTATTTATTTATTTTATTAGTTTATTGCTTCATTCACCAAAGGGAGCATCTTGGTGGTCAAAGATACGTTTCTAAACATGCCAGACAGAGAAGATCCAGTGCACAGGCGATCAGGAGAAGTATGAAAAAATAATTTAAGGCCTTCCTGAAAGACAGGTGACTACGATGGCCGCGTAGTTGGAAGGTGTTCCATAGTTTTGGACCTAGATGTCTTAAGGACTGACCCACACATTGTTTCTGGTAAAGTGTGGAACACGAAGCAAGAGGAAAGTGTTGGAAGGCAGAGCCCTCGAGAGACGTATCTGGCATACTATCCCTAAGTACATGGAAACACTTGTGCATAAAGCACAGGACCTAAACCACATCCATAGTTCCTAAGTTCCTACCCTCCTCCCTATTAGAAAGTTCTAAATATGCTCCAGTATGGAAAGGGCAGAGTTAAAATGGTCAAGCTATAGACTTTTACAGTAGTCTATCCCAGACAGAAGGCAAGCTTTGGGCCACAAGATGTGGATCATCCCCATCCTGAGCAGTTCATAAACCAGAGAGGAGGACATAGTGCAGGTCTGCGCTTTCAGAGATAGCTCCTCATCAAGCAGGCCTCAGGTGGACCTCTATGGGATGATGGCCAGGTGGTGTCATGCCAGCAGTGTTTATTTCTTCAGTTGTATTACCATTGCGTTGTAAAAATGTGTTCCTCATCCTCTGTTGGATGCTGCGCAAGCATTCATTTAGATCGTATACGAAGCCTGAGGCATCTTCATCAAGACACACATGTCCTGTTTTACAAAGGTATCTTGCACTTTTGTGCAAATTGGCTGTTTTTCAGTATTCACAAGCTACGATTTAATAGTAAATTTACGACTGTGGAGACTCCGCAGTCGGGGAGGAGATCTCCTCACATAAAAAGATAGGATAGGCCTATCCTCTTATGTATGGAGTTGTCCGTCGCAACTGCAGAGTTTCCGCAAACGTAAACCTACTATTTATCTTAGTTTGTGAATACTATGAAAGAGTAAACTTGCACAAAACAGTAGGTTTACCCCTGTAAATCAGGCCCACAGCCAGTTCTCTGGCACCAGTGTATGTTGATGCCAAAAATACAAAATAAGTAATCAATTGTGCATAACGCAAATATTAAAAAGAATGGATTTGAGCAAAGAGCCCCGCGGCCCTTAAAACTGCAAGAATTGAAACAAGGAAGGGATAGAGTCTGATAATATTCCTCCAAAAATGAGGAGAACGAAGCAGCCACTGTCCTCCCTATTCAAGCCACATGAAGCATGGAATTCAGAGTGGAATGTCCACCTTATGGAACATGGTGGATTATTTCACCTGTCACACCCTTATCGAGAATTGCTTTCAATTGAACAGTGGCCAAGATTAGCTTAGTCTTGGTACCTCTGCATGGATGGATACTCAGCTGCCAGGGATACTGACCCTGGATGCCGCCAATTTTCATAGCACCCTTGGGGACTGCATGGCTAAATCCTTTCAAATTCTGAGAAAGCTGCTTGGCAACAATTCCTTCGAGGGTTTTGCCTAGGATGAAAAGGATGGTAATTGGACAGTAGTTGTCCATAGCCATACTAACAAGTGGCTCCTTCTAAGAAGGGGACTGGTGATGCCCCCTTTCAGTTCCATTTGGACCATTCCTGATGACGAAGAGAGATAATCTCATTAAACCTTGAGTTAATGGTTGATGTCAGGTGCTCACAGTGTGAGCACAGAGACTGGACATGAGTCTCCTAGAGGTCCCAACTTAATGTTCGGCAAGCCTTACAGTATTTCCTCTTGAGACGATGGAGCAAAGCAAGACCAGCGTCAACTGGTGTTAGTAAAGATGGTGGCCGATCGCTGGCCACAAGAGCTATCTGAACGCCCTAGTAAATTTTTTGAATTTCTTCAATAAAGTATGATGAAAGGTCATCAAAAAACCTTTGAGATACTTTTGTGTCTATTGAGTTAACAAACGACCCTGGCAGGGAACCTGCAGGTCATCTACGTGTAGAATAAAGTCATATAAAATGAAAACTTTGGCAGAACACAGTACAATCATTCTAACCATTGCCCTTAAAGTCTACGCCTGCATCTTGGAGACTATATATTAACATTAAGGCGAATGTAACTTCTGAGAAAGAAATACAAAGGAACTTTTCACAGTAGAACGTACCCTTATGGTATCACATGTCCAGTTAAGGTGCTCCTTAAAGATAACTCCCACTCTGACTGCGCATTTGCAGACCATACAGGCATAGTAGGGCTCTGCAGGCACACAATCTCTGTGCAACTTTGGGATCAAATTTCAGGCTGTCCTTGGGTCACCAAATGACCAGTGACAACTAGAGAGCTGACCATCGTGCCCTATCCAAATCTGTTCTGGTCCATAAAAAATATCTCTTTGAATGGGGTCTCAAAAGTAAACTGCAAATCACATCAAACACTTTATAAAAACTCAAAAGTGGGGTGAGGGGACATTGGCCACAGAACACACACAAAAGAAAACAAAGTACTGTAAAAATAGGGTCTTAAAAAGTAGTTACACAGTTCCACTCAGTTGAGACAGCGGAAAGCGCTCTCATGAAATCTCATGTAGGAGTTCTAGCAATATGTGATACAGATATTCCAAAATACAAACCAAGACCCTCATGGATCGATTCTGAAACAAAAACCTAAGAAATAAATCGACTGTGATTTTTTTAATTCAAGGGACTATTTGTCATGTTTGGCACACATGGTAACTATTTATTTCTCCAAATCTTCTGGTTATTTTTCTATTAGGCACTGGATGACAGGTCACTATATCTTTCGCATGGACACTTATTACAGACCTGTGCTCACTACTGTCAAACTAATAAATCATTGAGTTTATGTGAAACATGCGCAGTAGTAGGTCTTTTTGTGTGTGCACAAGTCCGAGTACTGAAACCCGTGTGTTAGAAATGGGGGTCTCTAGTTGGCAGAGGTAGGTACCTTTGGCCAAATAGGGACCCTTGCTTCTAGTCAGGGTAAGAGGGATACACACTTTAGATAACCCCTGCTCACCCCCTTGGTAGCTTGGCACGAGCAGACAGTCTTATCCCAAAGGCAATGTGTAAAGTATTTGTATCAACACTCACAGTAACACAGTGATAACACCACAAATGGACACCACACCCGTTTAGAAAAATAAAGTATCTTTATCTAAACTTAACAAGACCAAAACGACAAAAATCCAACATACAAGTATTAAGAAAAATGACTTTCAAAAGGTTTTAGCAACTGAGTCCATAGAAAACTATGGATGCGTGATTTCCTGCAAAGTACCTGTCGTTGCGACAAAATTCACCAAGCCAAACACCTGCAGCGATGGAAAGCGTCGAAAAACAAAGAGATGCGTCGGTTCCTGAGACCCTCGCGATGCAACAGTTCCTCTGTATACACAGGGGAGCGATGCGTCGGGTCCAGTCTGTAGGGGGAAGCGATGTGTCGATTTTGGGGTGACTCCGATCCTCGGGTGATGCGTCGGGGAAAACTTGCTGCACAGGAACGATGTTTGGAAATCCGGGATGCGTCGGCGAATGATGCGGCGAGCGGCGAGCGACACTGCGTCGACCTTTTCAGCGGCGATCCCTCGATTCTTGGCGCTGCGTCGGTTTCGGAAGCGGCGCGGCGATGCGGGGAGATTCTCGTCGCACCATGGCGTTGCGTCGAAAAACTGTTGCAAGAAGAGCGATGCGTCGATTTCCTTGTTGTTGCATTGCTTTTCCAGCTCCCAACAGCAGAAACAACCTCCAGAGGCCCAACACAGTCGCAGGAACCTCTTAGCAGGTCAGAACTCTCAGCAAGGAAGTTCAGGGGAGCTGGGGGTGAAGTCTTTGTGTTCCTGAGACTTCAAAACAGGAGGCAAGCTCTACTCAAGCCCTTGGAGACTTTCCTCAAGCAGGGGACACAGCACACAGCAAAGTCCTTCTCCTTTCCTTGGCAGAAACATCAACTGCAGGCCAACCCCAGACACACAGCAACGGCAGTACTTCTCCTCAGTTTCTCCAGCTCTTCTACTTGGCAAAGGTTCCTCTTGATTCCAGAAGTAGTCTAAAAGTCTGGGTCTGATACTTATACCCCAAAATGTCTTTCTTCTCTTTGTGCAAGGGGCTCTGAGCCCAGTACAAACCAGTTCTGGGGGGCACTCTGCAAGTGCACAACAACATCCATTGTCAGTGTGAGCCTTGGCTCCAGACACACCACAGGGGGGCGGAGCCATCATTGTAGAAGGCAGACACAGCCCTATTCAGGTGCAGGTGCTACTCCTCCCACCACTCCAAATGCAGATCAGGCCTATTCAGCCTAGCGCTGACTCATCCAGACTCTCTGGAGCCACAGCACATCCCCAGCCCCTGTCGCTGCAAAGCCAGACAGTCAATACACATCCTAGCAGAAGCACACAGGATGGCTAAGCCAGAAAATACCTACTTTCTAAAAGTGGTATTTTCAAACACAGAATGTAAAAATCACCTTTCCTAAAAGATGCATCTTTAGATTCTGAGTTCAGGCATACTAAACTTGATTTTCCTATCTGGTCCCAATGGTAAGTTATATTTATAAGATGTTATAAATTAACTCCCATGCTTTCCTATGGGGACAGATAGCCTTACAATATTGAAAAACGAAATTGGCAGTATTTCACTATCAGGACATGCCACACACATCAGGGCATGCCACACACATCAGGGCATGTCCTACCTTTCACATACACCACACTCTGCCCACAGGGGTACCTTGGGCATACCTTAGGGGTGACTGACATGTAAGAAAAGGGAAGGTTAGGGCCTGGCAAGTGGGTGCACTTGCCACGTCGACATGGCAGTTAACAACTGCGCACAGACACTGCGGTGGCAGGTCTGAGTTACCGTTTCAGGACTACTTGTGTGGGTGGCACAATCAGTGCTGCAGGCCCACTAGTAGTATTTGATTTACCAGCCCTGGCACACTCAGTGCACTCTACTAGGGACTGACCAGTAAATCAAATATGCCAATCAGGGAGAACCAATTACAATAACAATTTACACAGAGAGCATATGCATTTTAGCACTGATTAGCAGTGGTAAAGTGCCCAGAGTCCTATAGCCAACAACCACAGGTCAGGAAAAAATAGGAGGAAGAAGCAAAATGTTTGGGGATAACCCTGCAAAAAGGGCCAAGTCCAACACTGTGGGATCCATTTGGGATACCCATCATTTAGCATGACACAACCTAGAGGATAAGGACAGATTTCACAGAAAATGGAAGTGTATTGCCTGTAACCCAGTTGCTGGAGGGTGGAGATTCAGACACTGAAGTGAGGAACACTCTGTTAGCAAAGGGGCTGCTGATTTGTTCTTCGTGAGCACTGCTATTTGGTGGATGGAAGGGTTGAAGGGTGGAGCTGTAGTTTCTTGTGTTTAAGATGAAGCTATTTCGGCTCAGGGCTGCCCTTTTGTCTAACCCATATTACTGCTGCAGAAAGACTGACACAGAAACCTCACACTTCATGTTGAGATGCTCCAGTTTGGTGACAGCCCCTGTGCTACCGGCTGTGAGAAGCATCACTTCACACAAAGACTGTGTTTCAGAGAGCAGCCTAAGAGCAGACTCAAGTTCAAGTCTGAGCCAGTGGATCCACATCCCCTATTTAGAAAATGTCTATAATGGTGGGACTCAGACCACCCCACTTGGTTCCAGTTTTATGTTCTTCATGACCAAGGACGGGAGTACTCTGTAGAGTACTGGAAGGACCGATTTGCGACCAGGGCGGATGTCTGTCTGACAGCGAGTCTATCAGGGGTCAGGGACTATCCCCTGAAGTCCATGCTTGCCTGCTGAGAAAAGGAAGAAGTCTTCCTGGCCTTGTAGGAGGAGAGGCTGTCCAACAAGAGAAGTCCAGTGTGTTGTTGGTTGGAGGAACACCCATAGAAAGGGGACTGGTTGTGAGTGAAGTCAGAAGTGACCCTTGCTGCAGAGGATCTCCCGGTTCTCTGCAGTTCCCAGCGAGCACAGCGAAAGTCTATATGCCTCTGCACATCAGCCCTGTAAAGACGGTTACTGCAATGGTGTTCACCTCAGCATGGTCGGGCTACAACTGCCTTGGTATTTGCATTGGCCCAATTTCGGGCTTCCAATGCCTTGATGTTCACATTTGCTCGCTCGGGGATTCACCTGCTGTGGTGTTTGCATCAGTCTGGTTGGGGCTGTAATTTCTGTGGTGTGTTTATCAGTCCAGTCATGGCCGCATCTGCCTCAATGATGTCACTGGCCAGGATGTGACTGCAGTTACTGAGCAAGTGTCTGTATACTAGTAGTAGGACCACTAATTGACACAGGACTAATCCGGATACCGTGGGCCTCCCCTTGTGGTGGGATGAAGCCATCAAATGCCATCAAATGTGCGCTAGTCAAGTATAAAATGCTTCGAAGCTCAATTCCTACCTGGTACGACACCAGGGTTAAAACTTGAGCAAAGAAGTTCATTGATTACACATTTGACTTATGTGGCATAAAATGTGCACATCAGCATTATTCATGCTTCTACCATAAATTGCTGGGGGGCTGTTTCTTCCAAGGTAATCCAGGTGGGAGTTAGCATGGAGGGATATAAGGGATGGAGTGCGCCAAGAGAGATGTGACATGGATCACTACCCTGTGCACAAGAATGAATGATCTAGTATTCAGTACTGCTGTGAGATTAAAAAGTACTTTCTTTTAAAAAAAGGCAGTCACTGGGATGAACAATGAAGTTATCATTCCTGTTGGTTAGTGCACCCCACACCTGTGAATGTTCACACTTGCTATCCTGAGAGTCAAATGCGGAAAAGGTTACATTTGGCTGAGTTTGCAGAGCCATAGTTGGACAGGACCCTGGACACGAGTGGCAAAAAACTTCAACCACAAACGCTGGAGGTTAATAGCCTGCCCTATGGCAACCGCTATAGGGGGTTTACACTTGAAAGTTCTCATTTTTTTTAGAAAATGCGATTTATTTTTTTATATGTACTTAAACCAGATCCACCATCTGAAACCAAGTACTGCATAAAGTTTCCGTTATTTATTTTTATCCATTGTATGTTCATGGAAAAGGTATTTCGTTATTATGACTTCACTGAAATGTCATTATGTCAGCCTGTTTTCATCAGGCTGGCATTCTTCTCTGACTGCTATTCTTCAATGATTACTGAAAGAGGCAGGAACAGAAACACAAACTATAAATGAAACTACCACTTGTAACTCTATGCCTACCAAGGAGAGCTGGGATCCTGCTTCCCAGGCCTACAAGGCTGCCGGGGGGGAAAAAGGAGCAGAGTCCTCAAGATGGCTGCTAAACGCAGAGGGACATCTGGGCATGCAGTCCAAGTGTGAAGGAAATCCTGCTCAGTTTTATGAATGTTAAGCTGGATAAGGCATTGCAACCAGATGGGATTCAGAGATGTAAGCTAAAAATAGGAGAGGTTCCATTGGGCTGATGATTGCTGTTGGGGATATTTCTGAAGCTTCTTTAAATGAATGTATCAAGTCTGCGCCCTGAGCTTACCAGGGGTTGACCACAGTCAGAGGAGGACTGTGTGTGGACTGCACACACTCAGACAGTGTTGCTAGATGCCACACCCAGCAGGGGTACTGATGGCCTTGACTGCACTGATGGTTCTGTGATCGCGGTCACCCAGAGGCATGCTCCAAAATCAGTTGGAGGCATTTGTTGGCTTGGGCAGTGGTAGAGTTGCAGATTCTGGCAATGAGGAAAGGATCTCATACTTGGTCTTCTTCACATGTTTAGCCGATGCCATGATTTTAATGGAAGAGGCGTGGTCTAGCCTATGAACTACCATTCCCAAAATGGTGAATTATCGAGAGAAGTCTATGGGAGATTCCCAATCCAAGATGAAGTAGGAACATCTCCTGTGATGTCAGTTTTTGTATGAATCGTACATAAAGGAGGCAGTCCCGAGGGGAAGACTCGTCTCAATGCATTTCTTTCCCTATGTCTTTTTGTATTGATTGCTCACTTGTTCTCTTTTTTTGTCCTTGATTTCTGCCTATTGCAGCTGAATTCCAGGAGGTCAGGGGGAGTTTGGCCCGGTTTATATACTACAACAGTGTTTTTCCTCATAACTGGGACCCTCTTAAAGAAACACTAGACAACTTTCCCATGTGCTTTAATGTGCAGAATGACACCATGGAAACAATTATCAGGCAATCAAGAAAGGCACTCAAAAGACCTACATTGAATCCAGTCCTTGAAAGAAAGAATATTTAAATACCTTGAAATGAATGGACCTCGAGATCCCTAGCACCCAAAGAGACTTGTGTGAGTTAGTTAGATTTTAATAAATGCTTCAATAGAGATACAGTCAATAGTTTCATAATCAGGTTCAATACCTAAGATATAAGAGCGACGTTGGTTCAGCAATTACTGAGATATTGACAACAAAAAGTGTTAAATAATTGAGTTCTTTTCGGGGAAAAGGATACGTTGGTGCTAAAAGGATCCATCCTTGGTCTCTGCTCTTCAATCTGTTCATGCATAATTCCTTTCTAGAGATAGAAGTATTATCCAAATGTTGCTGCTCAACTGTTTGACTATTGTTAGGCAGAAACATCTCACCTTTCTGGTACGTGAATTGCACTGGTGCCCAATAGAGCGCTCACAGTTCATTGTATCAATATCTTTCAATTACAATAACTTTACGCAGCTTAATACTACCTATTACACTGAATTATAGTAACGTGATTTACCGGAACTAGAAATGAAGTGCTATATAACAACAAGTGTTTCTTCTTCTTCTACTATTATTATTGTGTTCCCACTTGAACACAATGTTCATCCAAGAACAATTTCTCTGCACCTTCACTATTTCTCTCCAAAAAAGCATGCTGTTCATTCGCTGATCTTTTCCACCTTTGTGGAATTCTATAACTCAATGTATTTCATTCTTAAAGGCGCATACGATAAACCATCTGCACCAAAATATTGCAGAAATATGTTTAGCACTGAAGAAGGAACGTATGGTTTACTGATGCCAAGAAGTCTAAAAGTGCTTCAGCACTTACATATCCCCCTACCATAACTACCATCTCAGTATGAATTAACATTTTCAGGATAACAGTAAAGGGTTTCCAAATAAGGCAAATAGCATATTGTTTTAGCTAGAAAAAACATATGTCTCTAGGCTGTGGCATTGCCATAGTAAGAGCAATACAACATTGACCAACACAGCACCATTCTCTTAATAGATTTTCATTCCTTTTCAGAAGCCCAGAACCAGCTTACTCATCTCTCATATACAACAGTCGATAAATTCCATACACTAAGGGCCTCATTTATGGCATTTTGGTGTAGGGCACGCCAAAGTGAAGGTCAGGAATGCACAGTACTAAGCATTACGGTCCTTTCTCCCTGCGCTGGCAGCGTTTTGGCAGCCTAGCGCCAATGCAGGCCCCCTTGAAGGGTGCCTCCATTGTAGACAGGATTATTTTTCTGCAGGAAAGGGCACCTTCATGCACAAAAAAAACCTCTATTAGGCATTTTCCTCTTTCCATGTGTGCTTCCGGGGCATTAGATAACTTAACTTCATAAGGCTTATTTAACTTCTGGCTGACTTAGATTAAGTCCTGAATGCAGCACACATGGAAAGAGGAAAAAAAGAAGAGAAATAAACACATTCTCCTCGTTTCGCCTCACCTCGGGAGAAGTACGGATTTGACGCTTCCCCAGGTTTACATCACTTTGTAAATCTGGGGCAGCGTCAAATTCCATGGGTGTTGCGTGGGGAAAACCCACTGCATGCCCAGGGCAACTCATCCCGGGCGCAAAGTATGGCGACGCAGCGATTTGTGCTGTATCGCCTTACTCATTATTTATGAGGCTACTCAAAGCCACGCAGGGTGGCTTCATATATTTTTATGAGAGCCCTTCGTCACTTATGTACCACTTTACATGGTGCAGAAGTGACGCAGGGCTCTCATAAATAGGCCCCAAAGACCTGGCTATATAGGAATTCATTCCTTGTGCCATGGTTTGATACTCTCAATTCAGCCTTTAGCAGACCCTGGGGTCTTGCCTGTTGAGCTAAGCTAACGATCAGACTTCTTTGGAACTCAGCTGCGTAACATCCTAAGTTTTATCTGGACATTCGCAGTGTGGCGTTCTTATGTACTCTCCCTGCTCTGGTTGACTTAGCTGGAATTCTCATTGACAGAAAAAACAGCCCGGCTTATCAGGGGGTACCAACAGACATACTGGATGGGGTAATGTAGATGCCGGCTAATGTAAGTGAGATTACGTTTTTGTCTTATTGTAAAGGGAGCTTGGGTCCTCCAAAACAGAGATGTTTTAAGGCATGCCCATAGTGGGCAATTTGTCCAAGGTCCCCAAATTCCAAGCGCCCTCTTGGGAAAGTGACTGAGACAGTAAGAAGACTCTCTATTTCAAACTCTTTTCTTTCTCTCTAACTACCTCTGCATCTGCCCTGTCTCTCTCTACCTGTCTTTACCTCACCACTCTATTTTTCAAGCTAGTATTTCTCTAAGTCACCTATCTGTTGCTCTTTCATCTCTCTCTCACCCAAGCTTGTTTACCCCTCTTTTACAATCTCTCTAATTCTACCGTCCTCTCTGTGTTTATTTACCTCTCTTTCCACCTCTCCGGGCTCAACCCGGACACTAATCCACCCATTACGCTGTGTTATTTCTAGGGGACCAGGGCACCCCGCTAGGTGCAGGCACCTCAGTTCTGATTGACCTGTGCATTTAATGTACTTCTTATCTGGCGCTAAACAATCAGTATTGTTTGGAACCATGAGGGCTCGAATGAGCTGCAAATAGGCAATAAATGTAAAGATGATCCGAACAGGGGGCCCAAGGTATGTCTTGCCCGGGGCCCCAAAAATCCTTAAGATGTCCCTGCTCTGAAAAGATGGGATCATTGTTCCAGATCCTAGAAGCCTAGCTGGAGATAGTCCGCATTCTGAATTTCTTTTCTACATTTTTATTTCCACTCTGGACATGTGCTGGCCCTTGGAGCGCTCTTTTCATCTAGTCCCTGAGAATGGAAGGCAGGTCCACAGCATATGTAAGGATTCATCTAACTGAAATACTTTCAATTACCCCACAATTGTTAAAAACTCAGAGTGCATCCTGATACACAATCTTAATTCAAACGTTTATTTGTGCTAAGGATAAAAATGAAAATGTATTTGTTAAACATATATATTTGTTCACCATATCCTTTCTGATATCGGACTGTTGTGACCCGAAGTGAACTATTATTGCATGTGCTCCCATTAATATGGGGCTCAGAAAGTCTGAGGTCCTTTGAGAAGAAGAGATAAGAGTTTTACTGACACCGAAGAACAGCATGATTGTGAGGAATCAATCTGATTTGGTTTTGGGTAAACAGAAAGGAGTTTATGGAGGGTTAACAAACAGAAAAGAACCAAACACAACGCCGGACTGCCTACACCGGGCATCTGGCGTTTCCCCGAGAGGCTGGAAGTGTGGGGGCCGGTTTTGTTACCAGTGGCGTCAGCCAGCAGGGAAAAGTTGTAGGGCAGCGCGGGGGACAATACAATTTTAAATAAAACGTACCTGACACCTCGCCACCTCAGTGCTCTTCTGCTCCTGATCACAGGCTCCAAGACTCCCCTGTGCCAATCCAGACGCTGCTCTTATGCTAGTAATACTACTTCTCAGCATGAAAGCAGCGCTGGGATTGGACGGAGCGTGCTGATTTTAGGCTCCCAAGGGGCTGGGGGACTGCGTCTGGAGAACGTAGCCTGTGCCTGCTGTATCTCCATGCAATAGCCTGGAGATATCTAAGTGTGCATGATGGTTTGGCCAAACCGTCATGCGCACTAGCAGTGTCCTGTGCCCATCCCTCCTCTTGCTGCTGTCAGAGGATGGCACCGCCCTCAAGACTCGGCTCCGGCTGCGGCTCTGTCATGTAAAATAAAATTATATTAAAACTGCTTTATTATAATTTTATTTTACATGTTTTTATCTGTTGGCTGAGGCAGTGGGGCGATGTTCCTCTGCCATAACGGGGGAGCCGCTGCTGTTTGTTCCTGGGGGCTGTTTTTGTAGCACTACAACAGTTTTGAAAGCATCAACTGCAGAGTTCCTTGTATATCCAGTAGTTTTCAGCCAACAATAAAAGTGTCAGAATAAATCTGGTGATTAATGTACCTGCTGGAGAGAGATCCTAGTGGCAGCTTTGACTCATCTAAGGTAGCTCAAAGAGTTACTATGCCTGCTGCAAAGGACGTGTACTGTGCAGATCACAGAACAGTATTTGTTTGTGCATAGCTCAGTGGGTTATTGTTTTTGTCACAGCGACCCTTTTGATACTGTGCAGTTTATAAGTTACAATCATAATCTAGCACAGCAAGCTATGAAGTGTCAGCAAAGAGCTGCATGCAAACTGCATGGTGTAGGTTAGAAAGTTATGTTTTTTTTCGTAGACTTTCATTATCCTAATGTTGTTAAAAATGGTTTGTTTGGGTAGAAATACATTCTTATTAGTAAAACCAACCCTTACCATTGTGTTATGTTCTGAATCCTCAGTTTGTGCTTCTTCTTCAGATCAAACACTCTTAAAAAATGCCTACCAATATGAATGACATGAATCCTACACCTTGTATTTTCATTTGTCTTTGTAACATTTTCTATACAGCGATTTACACATGTAGGATTCATTGTTTTTATATTTATGTGTGATGTAAAGTGCTCCGACACCTTACACTGGTATGAGAGGTGCTATAAAACAAATGAAATACATGTGAGAGAGGGGCTATGGAGAGATGAGGGCCACCGCCTGCTCTTAAAAAATGAAAAGTACACTTTTCATTTTTTTAAATGCATCCCGTTTCCCTTTAAGGAAAATGAGCTGCATTTAAAGCAATCACAGACATGGTAGTCTGCTGACCGCAGCAGGCCACCATCTCTGTGATGACTGTGATTCCTCTTGGGTCACAAATTGCGACCTACCTCATTAATATTCATGAGGTAGGTCAATTTGCAACCCATTAGGAATCGCTATCGAAGTCTTTAAAGTTTTACATTACGAATGCTGATTTCCTAATTGCAATTCACTAAGAATCGCATTAGGAAATCGCAATTCTGAAGTTTTGTGTATGTGGCCCAAAGCTCTTTTACAGTTAGCTTTTCTTTTTTTTTGCGTATTAGTTTTAAAAATTGGTGTCCTAGTTACATGCTAATTTACTTCCTGTATACTTTTAAAGGTTGGTGTTATAAAGTATTTTTAAGACATTATGACATTGTAGCAGACTGCAATGTAAGTAGTCCGTTGAGTGATAATTTCTTCTCTTGACCTTCATAAAAAGTAATAGTAAATGCATGGGACAACTCAAATGCTTTTTTTTAAAATAAATAAAAAAAATCTCTTATTATTTTATTAATGTAACAATTTTACTGTACGCATATGGTGGCCACATTTATGTGGCTATATTTTCTTTTCTTTTTCTGGCATATGTTGAATTTTTAACAAAACTTAACCATTGCACTACAATGCCAGGGCCAGACATATTGACTTTATCAATGCTTGTTGTTCTTGGTTGAGTTAGCATTAGGAATCTGTGTGCTATGACACTACCTTTAAATGTGATAATATGTGACCTTTCCCCCTAAAAATATACTTTTAAATTGGTTACACACATGTGGATTATTTAACTTTCTAATTAGACCATGGCAGCCTTCTGTGCATATTTAAATTACCCACATATATGACCGAAATAAATAGCTAGAGAAAACATCATTGTGCCCAGACTAGACTACAATTTTAAACCACTGAAGTGATGCACGGGTTGGAAAAGTGCTTTACAATGTAAAAAACATATTTTCACACGCTTGATATGTCACTCTTAAGAAGCAGAGTGCTAAAGTGAAAGGAAGTGACACTAACTATTAAAGAAAAATGTGTGTTAGATCAGTGTCAAAGTGCAAGTGCTCCCTGTGTAAATTGTTGTTACAATTGGTTCTCCCTGATTGGCATATTTGATTTAATTGTAAGCCCCTAGTAAAGTGCACTGAAGTGTGCAAGGGCCTGTAAATCAAATGCTACTAGTGAGCTTGCAGCACTGATTGTGCCACCCACATGAATAGTTCTGAAACGGTAACTCAGACCTGCCACTGCAGTGTCTGTGCGCAGATATTAACTGCCATGTCGACTTGGCAAGTGCACCTACTTGCCAGGCCCTAACCTTCCCTTTTCTTACATGTAGGATACCCCTATGATAGGCCCAAGGTACCCCCTGGGCAGGGTGCAGTGTATGTGAAAGGTAGGACATGTATTGGTGTGTGTGACATGTCCTGATAGTGAAATACTGCCAATTTCGTTCTTCACTATTGAAAGGCTATCTTGTCCCATAGGATAGAATGGGAAAAGCTTTGTAACATCTTACAAGTATTACTTCCCATTGGGACAAGATAGAGAAATAAAGCTTAGGCTCTCTGAACTCAGGATTTAAAAACGCATCTTTTAGTGAAGATGGTTTTTAAATTGTGTGTTTGAAAATGCCACTTTTAGAAAGTAGTCACTTTCCTGTTTAACCATTCTGTGTGGCTCTGCCTGTTTGTTTATTGACTGTCTGGTTTTGGAGTGACAGGGGCTGGGAATGTGCATTCACTGTAGACAGCCAATGGGGGGTTGAGGTGAGCCTGGCCCTTCCTGGATGACTCAGAGCTGAGCTGAGTAGACCTTGGCTGAATTTAGAGTAGTGGGAGATTTCCTTGCACCTGAATAGGGCTGTCTACCTAGCACAATGCTGTCTCTACCCCCCTGTGGTAATACTGCACCAGTGAGGACAGAACTGGTTTGGACTGGGCTCAGAGACCCTTGCACAAAGAGAACAAAGACATTTTGGGGTATAAGTATTAGACCTAAAACCCCAGAACTTTAGATCAATTCTGGACTCAAGAGGAACCTTTGCCAAGGAGAAGAGCTGAAGAGGAGTACTGTCCCTTTGTTATGTGCTGTCTGGGGTTGGCCTGCAGTAGCTGTTTCTGCCAAGGAAAGGACAAGGACTTTGCTGTGTGCTGTGTCCCCCTGCTTGAGGAAGATCTCCAAGGGCTTGAGTAGAGCTTGCCTCCTGTTCTGAAGTCTCAGGGACACAAATACTTCACCCCCAGCTCCCCTGAACTCTACTGCTGAGAGTTCTGACCTGCCAAGAAGTGCCTGTGACTGTGTTGGGCCTCTGGAAGTTGTTCCTGCTGTTGGGAGCTGGAAAAGCATGGCTCTTCTTGGGGCTGTTTTTCCGATGCAGCACCGCTGTGCAAGAAGAATCTTCACGCATCGCTGCGCCGCTGCCGAAACCGCCGCAGCGCCTGTCGCCGCTGCAAGAACCGATGCATCGAGGGATCGCAGCTGAAGAAGCCGACACAGCGCCGATCGACGCCGCCGCATCGATCGCCGCCGCATCCCGGATTTCCACACATCGTACCTGTGCAGCAATTATTCCCGATGCATCACACGCGGACCAGAACCGTCTCGGAATCGACGCATCACTTCCCCCTACAGACCGGATTCGACGCATCACTTCTCCTGCGTGCAGCAGAACTGTCGCATCGCCTCCCCATGGTCTCAGGAACTGACGCATCTCTTTGTTTTTCGATGCTTCCCATCTCTGCGGCTGTTTGGCCTTGTGAATTTTGACGCATCTACAGGTACTTTGTGAGAAATCACGCTTCCATAGTTTTCTATGGACCAAGTTGTTTGAAACCTTTCTAAAGTCATATTCTTAGTACATGTATGTTGGATTTTTGTTGTTTTGGTCTTGCTGAGTTTAGATAAAGATACTTTATTTTTCTAATCTGGTGTGGTGTCCATTTGTTGTGTTATCACTGTATTACTGTGTTATTTGAGTACAAATACTTTACACATTGCCTTTGGGATAAGTCTGTCTGCTCATGCCAAGCTAGCCAGGGGGTGAGCAGGGGTTATGTAAAAAGAGTGTATCCCCCTTACCCTGACTAGAAGCAAGGGTCCCTATTTGGACAAAGGTACCTACCTCTGCCAACTAGAGACTAGCGTTTCTAACAATGTGTCTTGATAATGTAAAGTTGCCATAAATTGTTTTGCACCGTGTATTTCTTGTTAAATCTCCATGAACAGGCCTGCTTTGAATAAACGTTGTTTTTTACAACTCAGTCTAAGAAAATATTTTAATGCTTGCTTAAAAGGTATTTTTTTGCTAAAAAATAAAATTCAATGGTTAAAGTAGAATTTGATAAAGGCATTGGGAAGGTGTTTTTAACAAAGTGCTTTGAGCTGCCTGTAAATAAACTGTGATTAAACCAGCTCTATCGGCCTTCTTTTCTTCCTGTATCTGTAATTAGCATCCCAATTAGCCATGATTTACTGGGCTCCTGAAACACAATCCAGCCACTTCTAAGCAGGAACGTGTTGCTGTGTAAACAACTGATTACTTAGCAGGGATGAGTCTTTGAGTGGGTGCAACAACAGATGGCAACAGAAAGGACTGCCAAAGCAGCCTCCTGTTTCAAGTGGAGCTACCAAATGTAGACCCAAGTTACAGAAACCTCCTCTGGTCCAGATGTCTCACTGGCATTTGACTCTGGCCACAGTGGACAGAACACTGTTCTAACACTGGGAGAGGTGGGGAGCTTTTCCCACTTCCAGAGATCTGGAACTGTGAGGGTACCAGGCTCCTCCCAGGGAAAGATAGATAGGGGAATCCAAAACAAAGAGCAATGAGAAGGTTTACACTAAGGTAACATGCTTGAAAAATGAGGTTGGTTTTTGGTGGAAATTCTGCTAACATTGGGTATGGTGAATAACCAGATCACTGGCTAAAACAGAGGATAAGAATGGCTTCTAAACACCATGACTTGACCTTGACCTGAAAGAACCCCTGAAGAAGAAAGAAGAACTTCTGGAAAAGACGACTGCAGGAATTCAGATCTCACTTGGCTCCCAGAGACTGGACCTGCCCTCCAAATGTCATTTAGCTAGCCTCCAGTCCATTGCTGCAGGGACACAAAAGGCAGAAAGGTTTTATCTTCTGAAGATGATCCAGCTGGTAAGTTGTGGGTGGAAACTGCAGGACACCAGGGCTGGACTGAGAACCATAACCAGCCCTGGCAAAGAGCTCGGCCGGCCACTGCAGGGGGCTGCTAGCGGAAGGAAAGCTGTGTGCTGCTTTTGTTGCTGGCGGACGATTTTGCAGCATAGCTGCAATATCGGCCCCCAGCAACCAAACGGGCCCCCCGGGGTCTAAAACCGGCCCCCCCCCTGGCGGCCCACTGGGGAAATGCCCGGTGCCCGCTACGGCCAGTCCGGCCCTGCAGGACACCTTGAGAGACTCCGGCCTTGAGAGAAACCTAGTGCTTAGATGTCTATCCTGATGACCTGGGAATACCCCCACTCCCAAACTAATAACTCCATTTTCAACAGTAATTTTCTGAAAATGTCAAATGTGTACCATATGGTTAAGTGAACTGGACTACATAACACTGTTATATGACTTCGTTTTATTTGTTTACTTACTAACTTATTTGAATAAAATAATTCCATTACTGCCATGTTATGCTCTTACACAAGACATCAACAGGTAAAGAGTGTCTATAATTTATGACTATTTTTACAACTGTAAAGTGTTTGAATAAACACTTTTAAATGCTGTTGCTAAATCAATGATGAGTACAATTCACAAAAGTGTCTATATGTTGTTACTTCATAAAAAGTAAAATATCATGAAATATAAAGACATCATCTAAATTACACCAAAATGCGTCATAAAATGGGATTAGGACGAAACCTAAATGTGCATTTTAGAAAGGACTGTGTGATAAATGTAGGTGTGGACAAGGCTTTTGTGCTTTAGCAATGTATGTATTTTCAGATCGCCTATTTGCAAATCCAATGCATGTACAGAAGTGTAATCAGCATAATAAAGGGTTGGTGGCTGTCAGTCAATTAGCAATGAAGTTCATTATTTTTCTGATTTATGACCCCTACATGACCCCCCAACATGGTTACCATACTGAAAGTGATGTGATTCCCAAACCAAGACCACTCTCCAGTGCTTAATTTGTAAAAACATAAGTGCCAGGGCTCTGGTCAGGAGGACAGTGCAGCTTGTACCACACATTGCCCCTGCCTGCACTGTCAGTGATAGTAACAGCACAACTACTAACCATCACACCCCACAAGTGTGACAATTTGGACTATTTCAGGCCTCTAAAGCTGTAAGAATGACTTGGGCGGTAGATAGTAGTCGTTTGTGATGTATATTGAATCAACTGTTGTTGTAGTCATCTCTAAATTAACCCAACAGCGGCACCTTGTGGCAGACTGTCACAAGCATCGGTGTTGACGATTAAGTGCCGGCGTCAATCACCGGAAACCACCGGCTCAAATTAAGCACTGCCCCTCTCTCCTGCACTTCCATTAAGTACTTCTTACCTCTTCCAACCACATCTTCGTCCAGCACTTCTTTCCTTCTACTCTTCATCCTTCACTTATCCCAAAATGCGCCTGATGGCGTACTATAAAAGAGTGCTTTGTGCAGACACTGTGCGCCATAATACAAAATACTCTGCAGATCATGTCGATTGTTTCGGGGGGTTCCTGAAGACACCCAGAGGGGTGCACGCAGTCTGTGATCTTCAGGGCCCTTAGAGACCAAGGTGAAGAGTGCACATTTAAACATACAAGTAGCAAAACCACAGACACAGTGAAAAGCTGTGCATATGCAGGGCCAAGCTGGCTGTTCTGCCATTCTGCCATTCTGTGCCAGTGGTCTGCAGGGGGCTGCTTTCCCAACAGTGTGGGCTGCTTGAATTAAACATGGTCCCATTCTAGTTATGGGTTCCTGTATTGTAGGGCTGGCTAGAACATTTTTGCCAGGGATAATTTTGATTTCCAGTCTGGTCGTTCATTCATGCATTATCAGCTTGGCTCATATTTACAAGAGTGCCATAGCTCCCATGGAGGATCTACAGGGTGCCAGGCACTCCACATATTTCCTTCAAAGTCACCCAGAGGATGCCTAAATATCTGTCACCTTGTGGGTGACAGACATTTGGCTTATCCTTTGTATTCATTAATAGACATGGAGACTTTCCTGCTGTAACTATGGTCTCTGAATGGCATAATGACGCAAAGTGCCATTTTTAGAACAGGTCCACTTTTGATAATATGGCCCCTTGTCAGAAATGTAACTATATTAAGGGCAGCTGGTACAATGGAACTAGGGCCCAGAAGCGAGACAGGTCCCAGACTGTTCTGCACAAACAGGAGTTAGTTATGAGGCTGCCGGCTAAAATTTGGTCCAGTTAGTAACTGCCTGAGCTCTTACTCCATCTCCCATGTTTTCAGACAGACGGAAGGAAATGGTGAATGGGGAAGACATGGAGTGTGGCCTCTGGGTCCATCAGGCACAGGTCCACAACAAAATCTGAGTGGTTCACACAGGCGGGAGTTATTTCATGGAAGAGAGGCTAGCTGAAGTGGATAATGATACTCGTCACAAGTGTGCTGCTTTGCAATTGGATGACAGCCACCCATGCCGAAGCACAAAAAGATGAAGAACTGCTACAGCTCTTAGTGAAATGATGCTGCCAGCAAGGCACAGATAGTGTGTCAGATTCACTTAGAGCAGCAGCTTCAAGAATCAAAGGAGAATGCTCCGATAGAGTGAGGCAGGTGATGGCACAGGCAGCAGGTTGGTTTGAAGGTCAATCAAGACTGGCTAATAGCAGGGATGGTGCCCATCAGGTTGAATACAAACTTACTCCAGACCAAACCATGGAATAGATATCATGTCGTCACCGCCGTTTTGCAAAAAGTCTACAACTCATCTGCTAATCATTCTTGTATACCCTCTGCCTCCCCGTAAGTGTTAGATATGACACATTAAAGTAATGGAACATTATTACAAAAACTTTGCTGTTCAAGCCATCACAACTAGTTCTACCCTTTCTCTGATTTAACACAGTTGTTAATCCTCACTGGTTTTCAATCCTCCTCAGTCAGTGATCACTATCCTCGTTTGTCTCGTAACCCAGATCGTATCCAACCCATACCATTCTCCCATTCTACCCCTTCTCAAAGTCTCCATCCCATCCCGTTGCCAATGCTCCAACCCCACCTGCTCTTTTTACCCACTGAGTCTCAAATCCCGCCCGATCACTGAACCCATATGGTCTCTAATTCGTTCTGCTCTTTAATTTTTCCTGTTCTACAAAACTAATTTCAGCCTGATATCTAATTCTGCTTAAATTCAAATCTTACCTTATCTGTCACAATGATTAGTCAAAGGTACCCTCTACCAGCTCATTCAGTGGCCACCCTGAATAAATCAGCTGAATTATTCAAGTTCTCAGCACCATGATGTGAACTTCATAAAAGAACACTTTGGGGGTAAGTGAACATATTTGGGTTCATTCTGAATGAGGTGGGTACTCTGCAAAGAGTGGACTGAGTCAGCTGGCGTTTCACAGCATCACAGAGACAATAACACTGCAGCTCTAGTTGTACTAATAGTGATTAGCAGGGCACCTCCTTAGTGCCACCTGACAAAATATTTTTGCAGCTGTACCTCCTCTTCCGAGTGTTGTGTCTATCGGAGGACGGATGAAGAACTTTGTAAAAGGGATTAAAGCAGGGTGAGATTATTGTGTGTGTGAAGAAGCGCGAGTCAGCATCACGGAAAATGACCTCCTTGACTGTCACTGGTGGTCAGAGAGCTACCTAGCACAGGGCACAATATGCTACACTAGCCCCTGTCACTGACAAATGAGGCAATTTGTGCCAAGTGAAGACCTCACTGCTCTGTTGTGCACTTCTTGTAATGTCTTGACTGATATATGGCCCCAGTAAAATCGGAGAAAAAAACCTCCTGCTCAGTTGTTCAGACTGTGGGCTCTGAGAAACTGCAGGAAAATTCCGATAGTGTGGGATGCCGTGGGACACCATGGCTCTTGCTTCCGAATTGTGCACAGATATAATAACGCTAAAAGCCTCAAGCCACAAATCTTCTCTGGGATTTCACTCCAGGTGTGGGAAAAGGTGTGTCCCTCCCTGTGTTCTGCCAGGGAGCTGCCTGAGAGCTGCCGTGACTGATCAGGTCAGGCTTGGAGGCACTGGGGGAATGCACCGTTAATCCATGACTGAAGCCGCCTGAATCCCTCACACAACCCTGTGCAGGCTACACTCCTGCTGCATGATTCAGAAGCCTCGTCGGGAGCAAGAGCAAGTCACTGTTACAGGCACTCAGTCTGTGCTGAGATCATGAAGGTAGGTGGGAGGCGGCATGGGGTGAGACACAGCAACACGATTCCCTGCCAGAGGACACTGATAACAGCTGACCAGTGTGGTAAAGGGTGGGGCAGGGCGCTTGGTGGTTATAAGAAATGTCACATAAACGTTTATAATTTCAAAAGATCCTCAAAATTAGGTCTCAAAGAGATTCTGATACACTCTATTCAAATATCTCACAATGCCTGTAGAAGAGCTGAGGGCAGCTGAGAGGATTGTCAACCTGTCCGAGTCTTGAAAGCACTTGAGATTTCAAATATTCCAAATGATCAGTAACATGTTTCTGGCACTGTGTAGGAACTGAGTGAATGTGCCTCATTCAATCTCACATAGATATTGAGAGCTCCAGACTGACTCAACCTGAATTAAGATCGCCTTAAACCAGGCAGTAGCAAAAAAAGAAAATAATTCTTACCTAACTCTGATCTAGTGGCAACATCCTCTGAGACCTGGGCTGTACAAACATGAAAATCAGGAAAAGGCCTGATGGGATGAGGAGAAGAGATCTGATGGCACACTTGAGAAAAGAGATACCTGGAGGAAGGCACAAGGTTTCCAAGATTGAAGGCATAGGATAGGACAATGACACCACTGAGATGCCAACACAGGCACCTGGCAGTCTTAGTAAGAGAAGGGCTGAGGAAAAGAGGTTAACCAGAGCTAAGTTAGGTTTCAACCTTCATCCGACCGCTTCTCAATGCCTTGTTGCAGCACCTGGTACCTGTCAAGATCCAGCAACAAGCCCCAGAGATTATACACCGGCCAAAAGACACCTTATTAACCCAGAACCATAAAACCCTCAAGTCCTCTGCCTGAAGCTTTGACAATAACCATAGTAGGGGCTCCCACAGAATCTGGAGCTCTATCTAGAAGAGCTGCTATGATGGAGAGCAATAAAACTTCACTGCAACAATTATACTAAATGTGCCTAGAGACAATGATGCAAGAAATGATAAAGACTCCTCTTCTAAGCATGATGTACCTTCTTTGTAGAACCAATAGAAAGATATTAACAAACCTAAGCCTATTGAAGAGAACAATAAAAACACAGATGTAGAAGTGGACAGAAGTAGAATAGACTCAAGCAGTTGTCGTGACTGCTACCCTCAAAAGCTTGGCTTCAGTCCTGTTGTTTTAAACACAAGCTATACCTGTAAAGAAAATATATCCTGGCTCCATTAGTATTTTTCCTTGCCATACTCTTTACTCTTTCCCACCAAGTGAAGAGGACACACCCACAATATTGGACAACAATAATAAACAATTAAAATCTCCAGGGGGGCTCAAAAAGGAAAAAAGGTGACACAGATGACAGATAGAGAAGAAACATCATCACTGTCCAAGAAAGATACAGAGAGAGAAAAAGAGATTACTTTACCAACTTTGTTGGGTGCAAATCCATCTGGCCCCACTGATATACCTAAAGGCAAAATGAACCCCTAAGAACATTCCAGACATCACTGGAGCTTCCCTCTTTTTCCATGAAGAGTTAGTAATGAGAACAATAGTAAGGAGCTGGCAAGGACTGATCCTGTACAGGCAGCCAGAGATGCTCTATCTTGAGCTAAGTCCAGTGAAGCTGCCTGGACGGAAGTGGCAAAGAAGAACAAGTGTACAAAGCAGATTGACTGTGCCACATATGTCCTGTGTCAAGGGTCGAGATACGATCTCCTACATCAAATTACAGACTCCATCACAAGTAGCTAGACAGAATAATCTAGCTGGGATAAAGCTGCTCATATCTTGCAGAAGAAAAGGAGAGAAGAATTGTATAGACATGATCATGTAGCCTCTCTGACTAGGAAAGGGAAAATCAACAAAAGTGCTAATCTAAAGTCTATCTCAAAACTGAGCTCAAGACCTTCACTGCCAGAAACCTCTGTCAACCCACTCTTAAAAAGCATGCTCTAGGAGGTTAAGGAGATCAAAACTTCCCCAGCTATTCATATGGTACTCGTGAAAAAAAGGGGACGAGCTATCAGAAAGTATCAGATTTTTATCTGAAACAAATGTGCAATCTGAAGAACACTAATCTAAAGTTGAGGCCTTTATCCGTATAGAAACTGCATGGCAAGATGACAAAAATAAAACTTTAGATAGGAAATGTGAAGACTTCAAAAATTCCTCAAACCAAGCAAATATTTACATTTTAGGACTGTCTGAGGACACAGAAACACGCCATGGAATTGCCACACCTGCTACTCCTGCTATGTCTTCTACCAGTGATAAAAGAGAAAGGTTGCATCATTAACTGATAGCTCAGCTTCTACGAGGATGGTTCCCATGTGAAGACAAAACCTCATTCCCAAATCATCTGACCAATCAATGCACAGGCCTATTTACTACCTTTCATAGTCCCCAAGGAGGGTGAAGCACTGATTTTCGAGACAAATCAAATAAATTATACTAGCTCATGCAGGAGAAATGAAACCACAACACTCCAGTTAACTTTTCAGTTTTTCCAGCTCTAACTTTTAATACTGGCAGAAGGCAAAAGGAGATCAGATTTATGATAGCAAAGCTTAAGAAATGGTAGACATGAAGACCTTATGTAAGGGGTATGTCATATTTTTCAGGAAAAGAAGCCAGAAAGTTAAAAGATTAGATCCTGGGATACTGATAGTAAGGACCACCGCCTCATATATCCAGTTGTTTAGAGAGTACAGTTTTTTATAGGGTACCCACTGGGTGTTCCATTAGAGGAGACGAGAAGTACAGAGGGAAACACAGAGGTGCACAAATGTAGTGGGTGAGCAGGAAAAGCAAGATCACTGAGGCAGTAGTGTGAAGCATCTCCACCCTATTCTTTGACACATAAAAAATCTCCAATACACCGATAACACACAACTATATCTGAAAATCACCTCTGCTCCAGACATCCAATGGCTCAAATTCTGCCTCATTCAGACCTGGATGGTAAGCACCTGCATGAAGCTTAATCACATCAACAGAGACTTTTTGCTACTCAGCCAAGTGTAACAACCCACAATTAGGCCACACCTGGCTTAATGACATAGACTTGGATGGGTGGTTCAAATGCCAACTTTCACTGAATGCCAGGTTACTCAAATTAATTATGGGCGCTGATTTCACCCTCAAGAAACAGATTGCAAAACAAAACAAGATAACATGGTACCTTCTTTTGCCACTAAAGAAACTGAAACCATGGCTGCCAAAAAGCAACCTCAGAACTGCCATACAAGCCCTCAAACTCTTGCATGTGGATCGTGGCAATGGCTGCTCCACGAGTTGCCATAATCTGTGGTGGGCCCCTTTAAAGGCATCCCACATGACTCACCAAGTCTTATCAAGCACCTAAAGACAACATCACACCCATTTTCATAGAGCTCGATTGGCTCCCTTTGTCAGTGCACATCATCTTCAAAGAGAGCAGCATCATCATCGACAAAGCCACCTCGATCTGCGATACCACCTATCTGACTGACAAGTTCACCGTTTCGGGTGGCTCTTGGCACACCAAAGTCATGATACCATCAGACTGGAGATGAAGAAGTGTACAAACGGTGCAAAATAAGGCAACATACCTTCTCCAGCAGTGCACCCGTAACCTGTAATGACATTCCTGTACCCATCAGCACTGCCCCAGCTCTGCTCCAATTTAGGGAACAGTTGAAGCTTCACATCTTTAAAGAACATTACATCAGGGTGCAGTCCACGTTCACTCTTAGAAACCTACTACCCCTCCAATTCCAATTGGCTGTATCTTTACCTATGACCCTATACAGTGCTCCGTTGCCTTTCAGTTGGGTTTGCCCTTTACAAAAACAACACACATACACACCCCTTGAAAAGAATAAGGATGCCCAGGGCTTCCTTGTGATGCCATTGCCCTAAATCTGTCTAACCAACCATGACTCTCTCCCTGCCAATGCAACAAAGAAGCCAGTGACAAAATCCCACTGTGTGATAGGCTTTTCTGCTGGATCATGAATTGGGCAAGGAGATGCGGGTAGGTCTTCTGCAACGAAATGTAAGAATTGAAAGAGGGTGATTCTAATAGTAGTGACTGTGGCAGGCTATTCAAGTACCACTATCTCTCCACGTCCCATTGGGTTTACATGAATTTGAAAGCTCTGAATGATTCGCTTGCATGCCTTTGACTGCAGTTATGGAATGTAATGTAAGCCTTCAGCTTCACAAAAAGGTTGCCTGAATTCCATCCAGAATGATATTATATATGGCTACTACATAGCTAACAAAATAAGTCATTTCACAAAATGTTGTTTTTACATGATACTTGTCAAAAGTAGCATGTAATGATACCATAACATCAAAAATTGCTTGCAATAACTTATAATGAGCAGATTCCATCTCACTCTACACAACACTAGAACAGAGGTGGCACCTGTTAGACCGGTCATCCTTAGGGTAGTCTTTTCCCCAACCTTTTGCCTCCCATTTTTGCAGATTCTTTTTGTTGGCCTTAGGACTCTGAGCACTTTTCCACTGCTAACCAGTGCTAAAGTGCATGTGCTTCTCACCTAAACATGATGACATTGGCGTATACCTGAATGTCATATTTGTTGTACTGGTAAGTCCCTTGTAAAGTGGTATACCATATACCCAGGGCCTGGTCTTCAAATGTTACTAGTGGGCTGCAGCACTGATTATGCCACCCACAGAAGTAGCCTTTCAAACCTGTCTCAGGGCTCCCACTACAGTGCCTGTGTGTGCAGTTTACTGCCACTTCGACATGGCATTTAAAACTACGTGCCAAGCCCTAAACTCCCCTTTTATTATATATAAGTCACCCCTAAGATAGGCTTTAAGTAACCCTAAGGGCAGGGTGCCATGTAAGTAAAAGGTAGGACGTGTACCTTTATGTTTTGCATGTCCTGGTAGTGACAAACAGCCTACTTCGTTTTTTAGTACTGAGAGGCCTACCCCTCTTATAAGCCACCATTGGGAATTCCTTAACACTTTTAAGCTGTAATTCCTGATCAGAGAGGAGTAGCTTTTTCATGTTTGATATGTCTGGAACTGTAATGATAAATCCTCCTTACTGGTGAAGTTGGATTTAAAATTACTGTTTTAGAAATACCACTTTTAGAAAGTGGCTATTTCTCTGTACATACTGCTCTTTGTACCTGACAGCCTGTCTCCAATACACGTCTGGGTTGGGTGACAGCTATACTTTGTGCATTCCCTCTGGACAGTCACAAACACAGGAAGGTGAGGCTCGTCTGCATTCTGAGCACTCATCTGCATTCATCTGCTTCCTGATGGGTCTTCCTGGGCAGGGTGGAACGGGAGGGACTGACACACTTCAATAAGTAGTGTAGTGTCCACACACAAAGCACTGGTTTGCCCCACAGGGTTATCCTGGCAGACAGGACTGGGTTGAAGGGGATCTTTGTGCACTTCATTGAAGTCACCCCCTACATCAAAGACACTTTTGGGTATAAGTACTGGGTCTTTGACCCCCTAAAATCAGACACTTCTGGATCCTGAACTGTACCTCTGTCAGAAGGACTGCTGTGCTGCTTATAGGATTCAACTGGACTGATTTTCTGGAAAGACTGCTTTTCTGCTTGTTGCCCTGCTGCCTCCTGACTCTACTTTCCCTCCAAGTGATCTGCAAGGGCTTGCTGGCTTGCCTCCTGTTTTCTGAAGATACAAATGACTTCCTACAATTCTGCTGGTGCTGCTGGACTCTACCTTCTGTTAGTCCTACCCTTGTCTGGGGTGTCCTTTCCAAGTTCTGGGCCTCAGAAGTGGGTTCTGCAGTGATTTTTCTTCAAAACCGACGCATCATCACCAGTGGGTCGATCGGGAACCAATGCATTGCACTTCAACGCCGACACATAGGTTGTTTGACTACAGCGATTCTACAGCCTGCACGGCCCGATGAGGACGCTCTGCGCAGCTCGATGACGATGCATTGCCTTCACTTCAGAGAAGCTTGACAACAACGCAGCGACCCAACTTCATGGAAAAGATCAACGCATTGAGCCCTCAGTGTCGACGCTTTGCTACATCCAAGGTACTTTTTCAGTGAGTCCTGCTTGGGTCCTGTAGCCAGTCTGCCCTCCATCATGGTCAGCCTGAACTTTGGATTTGCACTGGTCCCTCGTGACCTCAAGTAAACTTTTGAACGCAGTGACTTCTAAGCACTATTTTTGCATTTAATTTTTTTTAATTCATATCTCGACTTCAACTATTTTGCTCAGATAAATATTCTCTATTTTTCTAAACCTGTGTGGAGTCTTTTTGTGGTGTATTCATTGTGTTACTGTGTGCGCGTATTGCACAAATACTTTACACACTCTTTAGATAAGCCTGACTGCTCTGTGCCAAGCTACCAGAGGGTGAGCACAGCGTATGTTATCTAGCCTACTTTATTGGTAGTTTCTGCCTGGCCTGGGTGCATACCTCAGTAACCAGGAATCTCATTTCTAACAGCACCTCTCAGGGATGATCTTCTGTCTGTGCATGAGGATAACCTGTTGTTTGAGAAATGGGCAGGATAGGATCCAAGCAAGTCAGGCAAAATAAACGAGGCACTAAAGGAAAGATAGAAACATGAGAAAGGGGTGGAAACTACCTACATGATCAAGCTTTGCAAAGCCAATATCATGATTTTTGGCCCAAGTTCACCTTGATAAGAGGGGTGGGCATAAAGATGCACTCTTCCAAAATTCAGAGATGCGCAAGTCTTACACTGCAGAGGAGCTAGCTGATGCATGCAGAGTGCAGACATAGATTGGTGGGAAGCTCTGGAGCTAAGGTACTTGCACTACATGACACATGCAAGTGGAGTCAAGACAAACTACATGTCCCAGAGCACCACCGGTCTCTCACAAGATTTGCAGATGTGGTGAGCATCTTAGATTCATAGAGTGTAAGCGGCTTGTGTTTCCGAGCATGCCTTTCTAGGCAATTGTGATACTTAGTTGCTGAAGCCAGAACCTTGTTGCCAGGAGACTGGAACTAATTACAGTGTCATCTGGAGTTATCAAGGTCTTGTTGAATTAATGTAGTCTGGATATTCTGGATCACACTTGTGGTCAAGGATTTAGATGATTTGCAGATTAGTACCCGAGTCATCCTTCGAAGGATTACAAACTCTATTGCACTTTGTTGATGGAAGGAACAGCTGAATCAACAACTTGAACAGGCTTTGTTTATACAGCATTAAGATAGTTCCAGTGGTGTGACGTGAAATGAAAGCACAATATTAATGTGTATGCAATATGTTACAGTTGAACTATGTGTACTGAGAATCGAATCATTCAGATTACCTACTAAATTTTCAATTCACTGAAGGTAATTATCTGTATAGGAATGAGTATTATAGTTCAGGCTATTTCATTCATCTACTACAAAGGTTTACTTTAACCTTCAGCTCTAGGAAGTCATAAAGTTTGCATCTAGATAGTTTGTCACAAGGTATATCATATGTCATAGTTGAAACAATGAACTATAGTGTAAGTGACAAAATGCTAATAGATATCATCACCTCCACAATGCAGGTTGAGCCCAGCAGTAAGAAGAGGCAGAGTGAAAATGTTCAGCTCCTCAATTTCTCTCTATCTAATACAATTCCCTTTTCCCCGGGTCTTCTGCTGACCAGCATAAACATCCTTTGCATGGTCACCAGTAGGTTCAATGATGTGTCGATCCTAGCATCACTACTGTTGGCTTAACACTAGCAGATTGCCTAGTCCACTTTATCATTCCAAACCGATCCATGGATTCCAGTGCTGAACAATTGACAATTTCAGATATGGTAACATAGTTACAACAGGAGCTTACTTTGGTATGGTCTGAAAAAAAGGCCTTACAGTCAGATTTAATGTCAGATAAAAAGAGGCTGGTGCCATGGAATAAATGTTTACATTGCACTCACAAAACATATTCAGTCAGCAGCACTCATTATACTACTGGAAACTCCCAAGAGGTTTACAGAAGTTTGCAGGGGATCCAGACCCATTTTCCATTATTTCTTTATCGGTGCCAATTTCACTTTTTGTGCAGGCCAGTGCGCAGTGGCCTGTCCAATGATTAAGCTACAATACCTGTAGGTTAATCCTATTTGAGTGGGAATGGTGCCAAGTAAATTATTCCATTTGTTGAATGCAATGAACTGTTGCTCTATCGTTTTTGTAGCTTCTGCAAGCAAATTCATAAGTTGCTTGATGGTAAATCACATCCCCTTTCCTTGCATTGTGAATTTTAAACAAGGTCATCAAGATTTAATCAGCTACATGACCACCTTTAATTGTTTAGTAGTTGAGACCAATTAGCCTGAGAAGAAGAGGTGTATGTTTTTTTATCATGGTCTACAAAATAAACTGATGGATGTACTAGTACAGGTTGTCAAACCCCTTACAGTGTTTGCAGATGTAAAAGATCTAGTGGTACAGTTAGATCATCGTTTAGTTGAAAGTCACTCAGGGAGAAAGAAGACTGAAACTAAGCTATTAGTAGTACTTCTGAAGCTGCAAAAGAGCAAAGATTTAGAACCGTCGAAACCAATGCAATCAGGAAGTATTAAGGGTCCAGTTTCCTGTCGGAGTAAACCTCAGATATGTAAGAACCAAGCATGGAAACATGACACATAGGAATACAGCACAGCATAGGAAAATATGATTCTACACCAATAAGGGAGCTGACTTGTGGAATGCAGGGTTTAAGTCAGTTTTGAATGGGGCAGTGAATACTGAGCAGACAGCAGTCGCTAATTTAGTCGCTGAAAAGGACATTGCTCAATGGACATAAGTTTTTGCAGGATTATGAGATTTAGTCACCTCAGGGAATCATAAGAATAATAGGCTTGTGCACTGTTTACAAATACCTGTGAAGAAAGTTCCTAAAGAGGTTAAGGCAGTAAATGGTTCAATATTGCCCTCAGGGTGTGTACACTGGCATGCACACATGATTTATTTAGTATGTTTTCCAAATCATTATAAGAAATAACTGTTTGATCCAATTAATTCCCCTCAGTTTAATGTGATTTAAAGTATGCCATGGTTAAGTCTCTATAATCCTAATATTCCTCATAAATATCGGTTGCATGGTCACCAGTTGGTTCAGTGAAGTGTGGATACTACCATCAATGATGTAAGATCCGGATTACCAGGTAAGTGAAACCCTGACAGCCAATAGGTTTCGGCTCTAAAAGGTCAAGCTATTGGCTTTGCCAATGCTTTTTTTCACTGGCATTCACATGCACCCGCATGCACCAGGACGCATGGGGATGCATAAATGGCAAAGTTGCAATGCGCTTTCTATTAAAAAATGTTTTATTCCAACATGACCACCGAGGTGAACGCATGCCCTGTGACGCACTGCAGGCATGTTGTCATTTTTAATTTACTTTTCTAACATGCATACAGGCATTTTAGAATGGTAAATTAAAATGGAAAAAGTGGAAAAGAAATGTGTGTGCCATCGCAATTAACAGATGCGAGTGGCAGTGGCTCAGTAGCAGTGAGCAGTTGTTGGGCCCTCATGATAAAAAAATAAATGCCAAAAACATATATTTTATTAATGGGGAGCAAGATTTGGAGTGGAATAGGGAGCATCGGAGGAGAGGAGATGGCAGAGGAGGGGAAGGGAGATGAGGGGGGAGAGGAGAGGAGCACAGAGCTAGTAACACAGAGTAAAAACACGAAGATAAGTAGACTGAAAGGTAAATAAAATGAAAGAAATAGAAAAGGGAGGAGGATTAATGGCACCTGTGATTTGATAGAGGGGATTAACTCTCATCCACTATAGGAAATCAAACATATGATGATAAAAAGTCCTCAGAATCCCCTATGGACAATATCCCACTGTTGGGGGTACTGAATTCTTTCTTGTTCATTACCCAGCTATTTTGCTAAAGTTGTGAAAGCAGGAAACACAACCTCTGAAGCCCCAAAGCATCTCACTGGGTGACAACACGCAGCTCCATCTACAACCTGGAGTATACAAGTGGTACCCTGTGGCTGTCTTACCGAGGAGCAGTCGCATTCCAGGATTCCGTCCAATTGTAGGGCTCGGGAGAGCGGAATCGCTTCCCAGCAGTTGGAGCCGCTGCGTATGGGATGCCCAGGAACTGACGGATACCCTTCCATTCGGGACCAATCTGGACAGCTTGGGGTTTTCCAAACACAGTCCCGTGTGAAGCAATAAATGCTGACGTTGCAATGGACTCAGAGCTGCTTAATGACAGATCTGTTTGAAATAAGAACATTTTGAAGAGTTAGGGTCTGACATATTGTGACAGGTATGCCTTCAAAAGAGGGCATAATGAAAGAGATTTTGCTAAAAAGCTAATGTCAACAGACTAATACACCAGACTCAGGTTCCCCCATCTACCAGTATCATATAGGATCCTGTAATGGGCTGTTTCATTGTTTTCAACTATCATCAGTCAGTTAAGTACAGATTTGTACGGGACATGATGTCTTCTGAGCAATATGGAAACAATTGAGTATATACCATTGTGTATACTGTGGAGAAAAGGATCGATGCCCTAATCCACTCTTTGAAATATATACATTATCCATCTGATCAAATTCATCTACTGATTTGCAACGACCTTCGATACGAAAAGGATGCACAGATCTTTTTAATAAAAATGTAGCAAATCAACTCTGTTCGGTCACAGTCTGAAGGACATGTTCTCCCAGAAACACCATAACAAGCTGATGTTTAACGCTGGCACAAATGGAATCATAGTATATGTAGGCAACATCCGCCCTATCCCTAGGAATTAGGACCACTCTGTTGAGAAACTTGCTTCTCTCTCATGAGCAATCTGTAGAACAAGCCTCAAAATTCGTCAGCACAGTTGCTAAAGTATATCATAACTAATCACGGCCACAACATTGATGTTGCAAATCCATCGACTTCATCACAGTGAAGAATTCTACCACAGTACTTTTTTCAGTTTAATATAGCACACACTTGGCCCAGAGGAACTGTAGCGCTTACTAGAGAACCAGATACACTACTCGTGTTTTTAGGCACTGGGAGATTAACTGATTTGCCTATAATCACAGGATGCTGATACAAGCCCAGGATTCAAACCTGGGGTCAGATTCAACATTCTTTCATGCAACGCAACGCAGCGCAACGCAGCAAGACAGCTTGCTGCGCTGTGAGAAAGGAGAGGACAGGAATGCACCATATCTATCAATAGATGGTGCATTCCTGTCCTCTGCCTGCGCTGGCGCAAAATCTGCAGCCTAGCACCAGTGCAGGCACTCTTGCGCCATACAGCACGGGTGCCTGCGTTACAGGCAGGATTGTTTTTGTGCAGGGAGGTACACCTTGCTGCACCAAATCAATCCTTAGAGGATGCAGCAAACATAGAAAGGAAACAACGAGGAGAAATAAAGATATTTCACCTTGCTGCGGCTCTGGTGGGAAGGCGTACAATTCTGACGCATTCTCAGGCTTACCAGTGTTGGTAAATCTAGGAATGCTTCAGAATACAAGGGTGGTTGTGTTGGAACACCCACACGCCACCCATGTAACGCTCCCACCATGCAGAGTAATGCAAGGCAGCAACTTGCGCTCCCTTGGGATACTCCAAATTTACCAAGCCACGCAAGGTGGCTTTGCGTGGCTTGGTAAATCTCAATCTAGGTTTTGGGTCAATCTGCGTCCCCTTGCGTGGCGCAAGGGGAACACAAAACCTTAACAAATCTGGACCCTGGTTCCTCAACTCTAAAGTGGTCAGCTCTAGCCGCTAGGCCACATCTCCTTCTCTAGTTTAAATATTTTGTTGCACTTATATTTGCTCACAATATTGACTACCATCAAATCGATAAGGTAAGTAAAACTCAAACTAACAATAGTAACTCCATACCATGTTATAGGTTCCTACCTTGTCCATTTAATCGATAGGTGGTAGTTGGCAGTGGAGTCAATCCGTGTACAGTGCAATACTTTTGACCTCAAAATTGTTTCGAAGAACATTTTGAGCCTGTCCAATTGTGTCTAGGCGGATTGTTGAGACCCACACAAGTTTGTGAGTTAGGGCTGCAGGCTTGAATGAGATTCTTCCTTGTACAAGTAACAAATGCAGTCTTTCCAAGAATGGCTAGTTTGCACTCACTTCGATATGTCAGTGACCCCCCGAACTGCAGCAGTCATTCAATTAATTCTAGGCACCACAAGGTTAAGGTTATCGC
Source organism: Calotriton arnoldi (assembly GCA_963921515.1). Lineage (NCBI taxonomy): Eukaryota > Metazoa > Chordata > Amphibia > Caudata > Salamandridae > Calotriton > Calotriton arnoldi. The sequence continues at coordinate 713,075 of CAWUFW010008663.1, forward strand.
AGTAATAAATTATCTCTTGAAAAAGTGCTCATTTATGCTCAATGGACCTGCTCAACAAGCCTTGCCTGGAATATCACATTAAGAGACACCAAGGATGTGCATCCCTTTGAAAATTACCCCAAATGGCAACGTTGGTGTTCTTCTATGCACAAAATAAGCATGCAGGGTTCAAGCACAGCATGGGGAACCTGTCACTCTTCTGACTCATCAATGGACTTTCCGTTGAATTAGTGGGGAAGAAAAATTGAGACACCCACCATTCTTGAGAGTAATGGAAGAACAATGTGTGATTTGACCACCTCAGATCAAATCTTTCAAGGTCTGACTATATCACATTGTGGTAATATTGGATATTGACCAATTTTAAGAATATCGCTTCATTGCTGTTCTGTAAGCTTGAAAATTGGACCAAGAGGGATAAAACATGATATACGTGAAGGGACCATCATCCATATTGTTATCTGTCTGGCCACTTCCACTTTGTCACCTAGATCACATCAAGCTGTTCAAATCCCTGATCCGTTTCCTAAGTACAATTTCTCCGCCTATGCACTCTTTTCAGCCATTAATTTCTATACACTCAGTACTCGCCTCATGAGTTGCCATTTCCGGGGGGTGGCTGCCGTAAGAAGTTAGCCTTGGATGGGGGTTCCATTTGTTCATCTGCAGCGACAGTATGGGGTAAAATCGTACCAAATCCCTCTATCATACCACTACAGTAGTTTAAGAGCCATATTTAGAGTTTGGCGGACAGAATATTCTATCAAAATGTGACGGATATCCCATCCACAGCATTACAAGTGATATAGGCTATAATGCACTTGTAATACGGTGGACGAGACATCCGTCATGTCTGTGATGGAGTAAACAATTCACCAAACTCTAAATCAGGCCCTTAATGTCTGATTTAGAGTTTGGCAGAGAGCAACAGAGTACCATCTCCACTAATCTGAAGGTCTGCCCTCCTCATTTACAGACAGACGGAACTTCATTTTGTCGACTGCGGAGACTACTTTGTCTCCACCAATGACATAAACCTCCGACAGCAAGACGGAGTGAGGGCCGTCGGAGGTAAGACCATTTGTCTGCCCACCCAATTTAGAGTGGGCAAACACTTGGCCAATTTTCACGATCTGTGACAGTAAAAGCCAGTGAAAACTGCAAATAGCCCCCCTCGTCGTGGTTCGGATGACACTGACAGGCAGTGACGCTGTAACGCATAGCGATTGGAGGATCCCAGTTAAGTTGGGGCTTCTGGTTAACACACTTTTTATCTTGGTGAGCAGACTACGGGGCATCATATTCCGACAAACCCTAGCATGTGAAGGCTAGACATAGCTTGGAAGTGCTGTGCCAATGGCATGTCTTGTCCTGAGGAGACCCACTGGTTTTAGGGTGTGGGTATAACTGTTGACACTGGATTAGGGATTGCCAGTTTACATAGGATTTAAGACAGAAATCAGATTTTGCACTGAACTGTGCATCGCATGGATTTGTGGATATTCCTACTGTATATATGTATCATATTTTATTGTTCACACCACTGCACCTATGAGCACTGTGTCGTCTGCACTTTTGCAATTTATGAGCACCTATTGGGAGAATAAATACAAGAAATGATTGTAGACATCAAGGCGGCAGTGTTTCCATGTAATTTATCTTCATGCCAACTTATGAATGAAACCCACGGAACCGTTGTGTCTATTCTAATATATCCCAAGGTTCTATTTATGGGCAAAAGGTTTCGGTACTGTGTATCTTTTTATCTTCCGATGGTAAGGGAGGCATTGTTATTTTTATTTTCCAAGACAAAATCATACATTGGGTTCTTGTTTTGGAAAAAAATTTAAAAAACATTGTACGTTTGTCGTGCGGCTCCGTCATGTTGACGGACCCATCCATTAAACTTACAATGCATTCATAGGAATGGCAGTGACGGTGGATATTGCCAATGCTAGAGATGTCTGCTGGGCTGCTGAATATCTCAAAGCTGTTCAGTCAGGGACTCCGTAAGGTTTACTGCATCGCCTGACAGAGTAAACCCCGATCCGCCAAACTCTAAATTAGCCTGTTGGTCTCTAATCTAGTGTTTGGTAATGTGAACTGGTCTCGTCCCTCAACAAATAGCTACTCTTCTATTAGCTAATAGTAGGCAATAGCTACAAAGCACCTTGTGCATGTTGGAACCTCTGCATATAAAACCTATCTATTAGGAATATGAGCGAGAATGTCTGTCCCTATAGTCTTCTTGAACACAACCTTCATGTAAGCACCCTCGCTTCTGGGCCACCCAGTCACCAACACTGTCAAGTTTCCCAGGTGCGTGACTTGCTGTTCAAACCAGGTGCTTTCTGTGCATTATGAGGCTGGTAGATTTGTTTAATTCATTATAAAACCAGGACTACAAGTCTCAGAATTCAAAGAGAAAGCCTGGGGTGGGGCGGCTAATCACCCATGAAAATGGGAAACTTGGCAGCTATGCGTACAAACTGTGAGAAGAAACGGGGGAGGCCGCACCATACAAAAGCTTCCACAATAAACCCACATTGTCCTGGGTGATTAAAATGAGTGGATAAAAATGGTAGTTGATACTCCACTGTGAACCTCCTAGTGAGCCTGATTTTCATTCATCCAGCAAAGTCAAGGTCAAACAAAGGGCACTGTTCAGACTGATTTGCTTTTGCGGTGGGCCCAGAGCAGACGCGTGTGTAAGAGACCATGTTTACCTTGCCTCCTATAAATATAGGCAGCTGGCTCCTTAAGCAAAACTTGACAATGGCGGCCTTCCAGGTTGTGCGTACAGGTCTGCGTCTCCGGGTAAAAAACACATCTCACAGCTGACGGCAGCACGTCAAGCGTAGTTACAACACAGGAGTAGTTTTGGGAACACACTGAGAAAAAGGAAAAAGAGAATAATGAAAGTAATGTTGAAAGTAGTAGAAATTTGGGGAGCGGAGTGTGTGGAAATCTAGTTTTGGACAAGTTACACATTTTATGAGATTTCACAACATTTCTTCGTGGAGAGTCAAATTCAACTCACAGGCACAATACAACAGTCATAAAACACATATGTAACTAAAACAAACCAATGTGAAATGTTCATATTCACCTGATAAACAGTAATTTCTGGCAGCGATGAATTCACTGGGCTGATCTAGGCTGACGTGTGCAATGTCAAAGTTTAGAAGAGACGCATCAACAAGAGTGGACGAGGAATCTAGGCGCTTCCAGGCATCTAGAGGCACTATAAGAAAAACAATCATTTCAGACCAGCATTACTTACAAATGTAACACAACAGAATTCGAAGGTATGGTGAATCTGGCTTCACAGAAAAGCAAAGCAGAACTTCATTCATTCAAGGACATGAAATAACATTTCATATATTAGTTCTGGCTTGACAACGCAGCTGCCTGAAGACCTATTGCTAATAATTCTTTGAAGTAGTGGTATTGGCGATTTGTTGCATCAGTCCACCTTCTAGGAAGTGCTTCTGTTGAAATGTGTGTGGGACTATTTTACATCTGAAAAGTGCGCGCAATCAACATGCTGTTCGTCACATTCAATTGTTTATCCAACATTGGGAAAGCCAACGGGGCAGGAATTAATATGATAAATAGCATTTGTGAAAGCCAGATCTACTGATTTTGCCAATGATTCTTTATATAGTATTTATTTATGTTTTAAATCATTTCCAGAGTGCACATAATTTGATGAAGTGTTAAACACAGATTATAATCCACATCTCACAGTTCCAAAGTCACTAACTTGGCACATCTAGAAGTGGAACATAAACAAAATGTAACTAGGCGTCTTCATGGTCAAAACAAAATAAACTGTAGATTAAGGAAAGAGGTTGTAAATCACTTTTTAAGCAGGCCGAGGTCTGCATCTGTTGCCCCCATAAAGACAGGCAGTGTTTTGGGGAACAGAATATTGGCCACTAATAACTATAGCAATGATGTAGTACCATCGGATCGCTATTTTTGTACTGCGACAAATGTACTAATCTCGCAAAAGGCCTTTCGGTAGAAATCGGAGGAATACATTGTACGTAGTGATGAGGCCGGATTCCTTGCGTGCATCCTCCCGATTGGCTGAGAATGCACCGAGGCAGTGAGGGAAGCTGTAAAAGAAGCAGCTCTCCACCACTGCATTCGTATTCACAGAAAGATGTGACTGCAGCACTTGGGAGAGCGACTGCAAGGACAACAAAAACTGCACTTGTGTAAAGTACATCAGAGGGAGCATGAAGCGATCAAGGGGACTCAGTGACGTAAGGAAACTTGAGGGGGCCCCCCTTCAAAGGGCATGCAGGGGGCCCCCGACGCTCCAGACCCAGTCTGGAGCGCTCAGGCCAGGGACCTGCCAGTGCCAGCGGGGCCCCCGGAGCTCGGCCAACCCCACCCCCGCACCGCAGGGGCTGCGAGGGCTTTTGTAACACCCCTGCGGGGACTCCTGTGCCCCCAACCCCGATGCCACCAGCCGCATTCACCAAGTGGTGCTGTCACTCAAGACAAATTCTGCTCTGAGAATTGATAGGAATCCTTTTCAGGAGTCCGTGTCCAATCAAGAGTTTACAACTGGAACTGAGGCTGCAAACCATTCGTACACACCCTTGTGAGTTGCAGGGAACGGGTGGGGGGGACACACTTTCATGACGCCATTTCCCTGAAAATCGCAAGGAGTCACAATCTGGGGGTTGAAAATTGCAAATCTACTCATAGAACGCGTTTAATAAATTGTGATTGTTTTTTTTTTACTCTCTTAGGTTGCAATTATTTGCACCGTAGACTGTAATATACCAGGCTCTAATCGGGTGCAGACTCCAGACTGTGATAAACCAGGCTCTTATTGGGTTGAGACTCCAGACTGTGATATACCAGGCTCTAATCGGGTGCAGACTCCAGACTGTGATATACCAGGCTCTAATCGGGTGCAGACTCCAGACTGTGATAAACCAGGCTCTTAGTTGGGTGCAGACTCCAAACTGTGATATACCTGCCTCTTAATCGGGTGCAGACTCCAGACTGTGAAATACCAGGCTCTAATCGGGTGCAGACTCCAGACTGTAATATGTCAGGCTCTTAGTCAGGTGCAGACCCCAGACTGTGATATACCAGGCTCTAATCGGGTGCAGACTCCAGACTGTGATAAACCAGGCTCTTAGTCGGGTGCAGACTCCAGACTGTGATATACCAGGCTCTAATCGGGTGCCGACTCCAGACTGTAATATGTCAGGCTCTTAGTCAGGTGCAGACCCCAGACTGTGATATACCGGGCTCTAATCGGGTGCAGACTCCAGACTGTGATAAACCAGGCTCTTAGTCGGGTGCAGACTCCAGACTGTGATATACCTGCCTCTTAATCGGGTGCAGACTCCAGACTGTGAAATACCTGTCTCTAATCGGGTGCAGACTCCAGACTGTGATATACCTGCCTCTTAATCGGGTGCAGACTCCAGACTGTAATATGTCAGGCTCTTAGTCGGGTGCAGACCCCAGACTGTGATATACCAGGCTCTTATTGGGTTGAGACTCCAGACTGTGATATACCTGCCTCTTAATCGGGTGCAGACTCCAGATTGTGATATACCTGCCTTTCAATCGGGTGCAGACTCCAGACTGCAATATACCAGGCTCTTAGTCGGGTGCAGACCCCAGACTGTGAAATACCAGGCACTAAGTCGGGTGCAGACCCCAGACTGTGATATACCAGGCTCTTATCAGGTGGAGACTTCAGACTGTGATATACCTGCCTCGTAATCGGGTGCAGACTCCAGACTGTGATGTACTAGGCTCTTATCGGGTGCACACACCAGACTGTAATTTACCAGGCTCTTATCAAGTGCAGACTCCAGTCTCATATTTATTTATTTATTTAAAAGATTTATAAAGCGCACAGCTACTCAACAGGGTTTCCCGTCGCTAAGCAGGACAAGCGAGGTTGAAGTTTGTTGGGGGGTGAGGAATTAAACCTGACAATAAAGAAAGGTATTCAGCTTTTTACGAAAGGCTAAGAGATACTGACAGATCCTGAGTTCCAATGGAAGGGAATTCCACAATTGAGGTCCAAGGTAGGAGAACGAGCAGCCTCCCATACGGGTCCGCCGCACTCTAGGAACTGAGAAAAGAGAGAGGCTGGCCGATCTCAGTTTGCGAGTGGGTTGGTAAGGCTTGACAAGGCTTTGTATGTACAAGGGGTCCAAGCCATGCTGAGCTTGAAACATATAGCAAAGGGCCTTGAACTCAATACGTTTGTTTACCTTGAGCCAGTGAAGTTGATGGAGCAGAGGGGAAACAGAGGCGTGACGAGGCAACCGAAAAAGCATGCGGGCCGCCGCATTTTGAATAAGCTGGAGACGGCGGACGGCGGCCTTGTCCGTGCCCAAATACAGTACATTACCATAATCCAGTCTGGAGATCACCAAGGCCTGCAATACGGTTCTTTGGGCTGCAGGTGGAATTAGCCAGAGGATTTTCTTTAGCCACTTGAGAACCGCAAAGCAAGCTGAGGTGACTCCAGACACTTGGGCTCCAAGAGAAAGCTTACTATCAATGGTGAAACCCAAGTTCTTAACCTTCGGGACCGGAGCTGGTAAAGGTCCTAATGTGGTAGGCCAATGGCTAGCTACCCAAAGTTTGGGATTGTTCCCCAGGATGAGGACCTCAGTCTTAGAGCCGTTCAGCTTTTAAGCATTTCTGGACATCCACAAGGAAATGTTACGCAGTCCAAGCTGAAGTAGTGAAGGGTCCTGATGCTGAGCAGATGAAAGAGAGAAAATTATCTGCGTATCATCTGCGTAAGAGAAGATGGTCAACCCAGATTTTTCCGCAATGTCCGCCAAGGGGCGAACATAAAGATTAAAAAGTAGAGGACTCAGAATCGAGCCCTGAGGTACTCCTGATGTTAAGGCTACTGAGTTTGATTTAGTTGTATGTGAGAAGACTTGGAAGGAGCGATCCTCTAAAAAAGAGATCAGCCACTGCAAGGCCACACCTACAATTCCTGAAGCTTCAAGGCGATCCACCAGAATGGAATGAGAGACCGTGTCGAAGGCTGCACTCAAATCCAATAGGATGAGCGCTGCCGTACCACCACAGTCAAGCTGCTGCCTGAGGTCCTCTGTGACCCCAAGCAGAACCGATTCGGTACTATGCCCAGGACGAAAACCAGACTGTGATGGATGGAATAACTTGTGCAATGTCACATGTGCGGAGAGTTGAGAATTAATGTGTCTTTCCAGTAATTTGGAAAAGGTAGAAAGAAGAGATATGGGCGGGTAATTTGACCAGCAGAGGAGATCCAGACCAGTCTTTTTCAGCAAAGGGAGCACAAGAGCGTGCTTCCAATTTTGGGGCACCTGCCCAAGATTTAGAGAGGAATTGGGAAGAGTAAGAATCACGCCAAGGGCAGACTCATCCAAAAGTCTGAGCTTAGATGAAGGGAGAGGGTCAAGTGGAGTGCCGGAATTGATGGTTCCCAGCAGGTATTGCAGAGAGATCAAATCAAGTGGGAACCAGGCCTTAACTTGACAGGACTCAACAAATAAGAGGTCAGGGGGGCAGTATTGCCCTGATCAGAAAGTTGAGTGTTAGGGAAGATGAAGTTGTCTTGAAGGGAGGAATCTGGATCAAGCTGGCGGTGGATAGACACAACTTTATTTTGGAAAAACAGCGCAAGTTTGTTACATTGATGTAGCGAAAGTGAAGGGGACGGCAAGAACGTACTTGACGCGGAGAGCTCTGTCACAACTTTAAATAGGGTTTTCTGGCAGTTTTGGGCAGTCATAATCTTATCCGGGTAAAAGGAAGCACGAGTTGATCTGCATAGAGCAGGGTATTTTTCAGTGCCTCCAGATAGACAGCCTTAGCCTCTGGTGCGTAGTGCTTTCTCCACTGTCTCTCCAAAACTTTACAGTGTTTTTTATCAAGTCTGAGAGAGTAAGTAAACCACGGGGCAGGGGGAAGCACTCTAGGTTGAGATTTGGTGGAGAGAGGAAGAGTAGAATCAATTAGGCCTGGGCGGTAAATTCCGTTCCGCTCGCGGAATTTGCGGAATTTGGGTAATTTCGCGTTCCGCAGAGATCGCGGAATTACCAAAAATTTCGCGATCTGCGGCTTCGCGGAATTTTTTGCTTGTTCGCGCTTTCAAAATGCGCGTTCGCGAGATATTTCTCCCCGAGCACGCAAACAGCGTTCGCGAACAGGAAAAAAGCATCGCAAACAGGCGGAACAAGCAATTCCGCGTGTTCGCGGAACTTTTGCGTGCTCGCGGAGATTTTTTACCGTTTTGCGGAGCTTTGCGTAGCGCGACTACGCAAATTCTGCCCACCCCTAGAATCAATAGCCTCTGATAACCAGTGATGTACCAAGAGCTGATCCGGGTCCAGTTGAGATGTAATAGAGGGAGTGGTATTCAAGAGCTGCTTATTAAGAGCCTTCATATCAAGTTGAGACCAGTTCCACATTTTAGGCATGACAGAAGGTCGAGGCAAGGGGGCCGAGAAAGAAATAATAGAAAAAGGAACAGCAAAGTGGTCCGGCCAACCGAGTTGAATGGGAGGTGCGGTAGACAATGTAAGGAGATTCGTAAAAATAGGATCTAGAAGATGCCCGGCTGCATGAGTGGGTAAGGAATTGATAAGTGAGATGTTCAGGATCTTCAGATCATCCATAAAGGTTAAAGCAGATTTATTATTAGGATCGTCAAAATGGAAGTTTAAATCGCCGAGCATTGAGAAATTTTCCACCCAGAGAACATGGGGGGTTAGTGATTGAGTAAGCATGGAACCCCAATTGTTAGATGGCCCAGGGGGGCGATAGATAAGAGCACCAGACAAGGTGAATTTAGGGGAGAAAGGAACAGAAAAAAGCAGGGCTTCACAATTAGGAATCGTGAGTACCTCAATTTTACAATTATAGGATTTTTTAAAAACAATAGCAATCCCACCACCAGTTTTCTGTGGTCTGTTTATACCTAGCAGCGCAAAGTTTTTAGGAAGCGCCGCAATCACATCTGGCATGGACCCATCGTGAAGCCAGGTCTCTGTTAAAAAAAACACATCCAGATCCATGTCAACGAGGAAGTGAAATAGGTGCAACTGATGTTTAGAAAGAGAACGACAATTAAGACTAAAACAGCGAAAAACCATGGGTGGACAAGGAACAGCCATGTCGCCTACCGAAGTGTGGGAGGCCTCCATACCAGAAAGAGGGTGGGGGCAAGTCCGAGAATGAGAGAAAAGAATATTATCAAATTGGCAATGAGAGCAATGCCTAGCGCATGTATCTGGAGCAAAGACCTGACAGCAAGTGTTAGGGGAGGGTTTAAGTGCAGAGGGCCTGAGAAGAGTAGGTGATACTGGGTTGCAAAGAAAAATGGGCAGACGTTCTGGCACCTGGCCCTGGCCAGACGCGGACGGGCACGGACGGGCTTGCCTGTGGCGCTCCTTCGGCTTGCCAGCGGCGCGCCCACTGCGCGCGTCCGCCACGGCATGAATTCAAATAGAGTAATGACCGGAAGTGCCGAGAATCGCAAGCCTGACTGGTTCAGTAACGCCCTCCGCACAAACGACACACAGCCGAGGCGGTACGGGGCAGAACCATAAGAACAGCAGGGAGCGTGAACACAGTGCGGAAGGAGGCAGGAAATGTAAGTAAAAATACACTACACTTAAAATCCCCCAAGTCTTTCCCCAGCAATCATCCCGAGAACTGTGCGATAAGTAGTGCAAGGGAAAAATAACACACAGGCTAAAATACTTTAGATTAACTAAAAGGTTTAAAAACACCTGATAGATGGCGTCGGAATAATTGCAGAGTCACTGCAACTAACTCACTCATGTCCGCCTCATATATGCCGCAACCAACTCACTCATGTCCGCCTCATATATGCCTCTATTGTCCATACGGCCTCTGCAGAAACCTGGTAACTGTTCTCGCGGGGAAAAGCTGTGGCGGGTATAAACGACGTCTCCACGACTCCTGCTGCTTGAATGACACTCAGCGTTAACCTCAGCAGAAGGGGCATAACCCACTGAGCTCTTTCATGATGATATTGTTTCTCCTCACAGGTCCCTCAGGAACATATGAAGGATTTTGGGGGCCCTGGGCCAAACATGTTTGGGGGGGGCTCTGTTCGGGACAATTTTGAATTTATGATTCAATTTCAGCTCTTTTATACCCTCTTTGGCCAAGTCACTCATCATTCTAAAGGTGTTTACATCTAATATTCGGAGATAGTGATGTGTGTTTTCAATATTGCAGCAGCTCACTAATATTACTGGAAATAATCTCTGTAACACCTTCCCATTTCTCATATGTGAGGTCCTGTTTTGATCTGAAAGAAACTTTTATATGGATGCTACATGAAACATAAACACATTTCTTTGCTAAATGTCTGTTAAAGACTCTCAAAAATAACCCAAATTAAGAGTAAATTAAAAGAAAGCAGTATTTAAAACAATCTATTTAAGAATTATTCAAGGGCATCAGGCAAGACTCTGCAGAACAGAGCTGGCTCTATCAGGGGCCCCCTGAATGGCTGGGGCCCTGGGCCAGAGCCCACTTTGCCCATACCTTAAAACGTCTCTACCTCTCTGGGGGTTGGTATATTCATACTTTAGAAGGTTTTATGTTGACACGAAGCCATTTATCGATATGTAATTGACCTAATGACTTCTGCGTGTTATATATCTGTCAAGGCGGGAAAGACCGCCGAGAAGTCTGTCTGAAATGTAAGTGCGCGTCTCTACCTGGTGGCGCCTCGGAACCCACGCTAAAGACGTCAGGGTCACTGGTCGGGTTTCAATGTCAGTATGAGAATATTTTCAAGAAATACCAATGGTTCGATGACTTAACTCTCAGATTATACCCGTCTGCCTTCAGGCATGCTACTCGTATATTAGAAAGTGTGGAGAACGGTTTCTGTTGCCGGAGTCGCTGCATGGACAGCCTTCTGCACATGGGCGTAGGAAGTGTGGGGGACGCGGGGGATATATCCCCCCCAGATTTTGTAGTGGGGGGGACACGGGGGACAAGGGTGGGGGGGACAAGGGAACAAAAGAATTTCCCCTCTCTCTTCTGTCAGTCACAGGGCCATTGGCACCTCAAAGCACTAGTGCTTTGAGGTGCCAATGGCCCTGTGACTGACAGAAGAGAGAGGGGAAATTCTTTTGTCAAAGCCTTTCACGTGCCAATGGCCCTTCCCTTTTGTTGTGCTGCAAACCTCCAAGAATGTTCTCACCTCACCCTCGCCGCCATGGCTGCCTGCACTCTGCACTTCCAAGGCAAAGGAGGAGAGGCAGTTTGTTGATTGCTGTCTTCATCCTGCCCCTCCTCAGCCCCCGACCCTACCTTATTTTGACTGTTTCACACTGCGCAATTCAGCCGCTCAAAGGCTAATGTTTGGCGAAATGTTTATTTTGAGCAGTTGAACCTCGCCAGGGAACATAAAAACAATTAGTATCAGACACTGTCTGAGCACACTTCTGTTGTGTGTCAGATGTGTTGGTCTGTCCTAATATTTACACAAATAACAATTTAGATACCACTATTTTGTCTGATTTCTTTTATAGCGCTACTCAAACCAATCCAGGGTGTCGGAGCGCCTCACGTCACAAATTCACATTGACAATAAAGCATATGTTTGAAAATCAATTTACTGGATGTGTTACATAAGACAGGGTTACAAGGTTTAGGAGTCACATGTCCTTTCCTTCATAGTTCACTGTGCTATATTAGAAGGATTACAATTTATGAACTGCAAGTAACTAAAGGATCTCTGTGTTAAAAGCAATAACCCACTTACCCATCCACATAAAATAAAAATCCGTCATCTGTGTGTCACATGATGTTCTTTGTGGGAGACACAGTAACCCTCCATGCTACTTTGACAAAACTGGGACTAGACAAAACACCTTTCTCTCCAGCAAGTGCATTAACCTCCAGAGTTATCTTACCATTATTATTATTCCCTCAGATTTACTGGGTACATAAAGATCTATGCAGCTGGCGCCTTAACCCCATAAGATATTTTAAAATGCAGACTTTGCAAGCAATTAAGCAGAACAGATATACTGCCACGTTTCTCCTTGTTGCCAATTTCTTTCTGGCAGAGTTTTAATAAATAAATGTGTAATCTGAGGCCTAGATCTTGCGCTGAGGTTGCAACACTTTTTTGGCACAACTCTGACGCAAGATCTAATTTGTTAAATATTGTAATATGCTCAAATGTACTCATGACAGACCTGCTTAACATATATGAGGTCTTAAAAATCTGATGTCATTTTTTGTGATATCACTTCCTGTGAGGTCGTGGGTTGTGATGTCACGTGCTGTGATGTCACTTACATACTGCCTAACTTGGTTAGTGCCCCACTTCTTTTTTTAGGACTTGTACCCTGGTGGGAGAAATACAATGGAGAACTGGTGTTGGTGGTTGTAGGAGGCTGGCTTAGTATATAGTGCAGCGGCGTCACTAGGGTTGGTGTCACCCCATGTGATGGTGTCACCCCATGTGATGGTGTCACCTGGTGCGGTCCGCACCCCCGCACCCCTCTAGTGACGCCACTGATATAGTGTACACTCAGGAGTGATGCACCTTGCACTAATCAAGACAACCCTTATGGTGATTTTAGTGGTCTTTGATAACCATAGAAAGCTCTCAAAGTGGTAGCTGTGTAGAACAGCCTTCAGGCTTATCTTGAAGGAGTGTAAAGCAGCTTGTTTTACCACATTTAATCAACAGTGTAGATTAGATGAAAAAGAACCACACAGTGTTTATAAAAATAGGTCTATTTATTATGCAACACAATCACTAACACATTGGCATATCTCCTACCCGGAGATATCAACAATACACACAAAATACTTCAAAATAATCAGGTAAGTAGCACAAATATACACTGGTCTCCAGGGGGAGACCAACCCATATACTAAGAAAGTGGAATGTAAACTGCAAAGGAGAACGGGACTTGGACCAGAAGACTCAGAGGAACTGGGGACACAAGGAACCACCCAAGGTAAGTACCCAGGAATCCCACGGAGGCTGTGTGCAGAGTAGAAACTCAGCCACGTGTCCAATGGAAGTCAATGGAGAAGTCACAGTTGCAGTTTCAAAGAAGAAGGACCCTTCCCAGATTACTCAGAAGAAACCCTTTGGAAGATGGGAGGCTGGAGAACCACCCCACCTGTGGATGTCCCAGGAATCAGGTTACTAGCACTAGGAAAGCCAGGTGCATAGGGTGAAGTGACGTCGGAACCTGCCGTAGACGACAATAGAAGACTTTGAAAAAGATGCCTCTGGAGAAGCCTGTGAAGGAGTCCGGTGGAATCCAAGAGTAGACTCTTCAAGAGGAGAACCTACAAGCAGAGGGGACAGAGTCTATGCCACCCGGAAGTGACCAGGAGGCACAGAAGCACAATGCCCACCTATGTCTGGAGGTTCAGGAGTGAAGACCGTGACTTTGTACCTGAAGCTGTGAGGACCAGGCAATGCTGAGGAAGACCAGGAGCCGTGCACAAGCTGGCCCACATCAGGTGTCAGTGTCCAGGTTTCTGGTGGGAGCAGCAACAAGCCTTGGTAGCCGCAACTGGCATAGAAAGCGAAAAGATGCAAACGTTGGGACCGGCAAGGTCCAAGGGACTCACCAACAGCAGGAGAATCAGAGCAGGCCCTGAACAAGCAGGGGAGCCCAATGCAGCAAAGGAAGACCCTTGAGAGGACCCACAGGCCGAAGGCACAGGAGTCGCAAGAGGACATCAGGCAGCTCACCAAAGATGGAGGCCCATGGTGCAGAGGATGCAATGAGGATGCTGATCTTCAACGGATGAGGTACTGGAGGTTTGAGCTTCTTGTAGCCTGAAGATCTCTGGAATGCAGAGCCAACAAGCATTGGCAATAGCAAGTAGACGCGGTGCACAGGGGTTCAATCCCAGCGGCTCCGACGAGGGATACTGTCCTCAAAATTGCAGAGAAGACAGGTCAGGCCTCTAGGGAGCTGTAGAACCACAACCAGTGTTGCTGAGCCTCAGGAAGCCCGTAGGACGAAAGGAGCATCAGACCAGTAAGCTTCGTTGCGGTGCCTGCAGATGCAAGGGAGTGACTCCTTCACACCAAGGGAGATTACTTCAGATGTCCTTGATGCCCACAGGCCTTCTGGAGAAACTGGATGAAGCACAGACATAGACGACTCAGAAGACTTGAAGAACAGCAAGACCAGTAGCAGCAGGACTCTTCCTTGATGCAGTCTCGGTTCCAGTCGAAGCCCAACGAAGTTCAAGTGTCCAGACGGTCGAAGAGTGTCGTCTTGGTTTCAGAGGTGAGTCTTGTTCCACGATGAATCTGAGGACCCACCCACAGGGGAGCCCTTAAGTACCCTATGGAAAGGGTTGGAACGACACCAGGGTCCCTCCCAGGGGAGGGGCTGGACAGAGGGGAGGATACTCCCCTGTCCTTTGTCCAGTTTCTCGCCAGAGCGGGAACCAAGGGTTCCTGAACTGGCTCAAACTGGAGTATGCAAAAAGGGCATCACGTGTGCCCTTTATAACAGTCTCGTGGCCTGGAAGGCGACCCCACCCCAGCCCAATACACTAAATCCTGTCTGGGAGGGGGTCACAACTCCTGTGACATGAAACCTATTGTGCTACCTTCCCCTGCTTGAGCTCAGCTCAGCAGCAGGAGGGCAGAATCGTGTCTGTGGTTGGCAGCAGCACTAGCTTGCTGGCAGACCCTAAAAGGCTGTTACCGGGAGTACATGGGGGGGTCCCCTAAAGAGCCCCCTAGTACAAGGGATCATACTTCTAGCACCGGAATCAGGACATTGCAGATTTGGAGCAGAGCACATGGCTTGCTTCAGGTCATCAAATGCCTTCTGACAGCTATCTGTCCACTGAACTTTCTTAGGCATTCTTTTGGAGGTGAGATCGTTAAGGGGTGTCGCTATGGATTCATAGCCCTTAACAAACCTCCTGTTGTACTCACTCAGGCCCAAGAAAGCTCTGACCTGAGTCTGAGTAGTGGGAGCAACCCAGTCCATGATGGTCTGAATTTTGCTCTCCAATGTTTGAAGTTGGCCTCGAACTACAAGGTGGCCTGAGTACACAACTTTACTCTGCCCTATCCGGCACTTTGTGATCTTGATAGTGAGGCCTGCCTTCTGCAGGGCCTCGGGTACATTTCTGAGGTGGACCAGGTGATCCTCCCAGGTGGAGCTAAAGACAGCTATATCATCTAGATATGCTGCACTATAGATTTCCTGACCTGTTAAGACTTAATTCACCAGCCTCTGAAATGTGGCAGGTGCATTTTTCAAACCAAAAGGCATCACAATAAATTGATAATGCCCACTGGGGTTTGAAAATGCTGTTTTTAATTTGACATTCTCATAGAGTCTAATTTGCCAATAACCAGCAGTGAGGTCAAATGTACTGACATATTTGGCAGATGCCAAAGTATCAATCAGTTCATCTGCCCTGGGAATTGGATGAACATCAGTCCTGGTGACTGCCTTGAGGCCTCTATAGTCAACACAAAACCTAATCTCTCTCTTCATCCTGGGTATGAGGTTTTGGTACAAGGGCCACAGGGCTAGCCTAAGGGCTGTATGAAGGCTCAATGAGCCCCCCAACTCCAGCATCTTTTGGGCCTCTTTTCTGATGCGATCTCTGACATGGTCAGGCTGTCTGTAAATGTTGCTCTTCAGAGGCAGACTGTCACCTGTGTCCACTTCATGGGTACACCAGGTGGTTTGACTGGATGTCAGAGAAAGAGACCAGGAAACTGATTAGGAACATGTCTGCAATCAGCTTGCTGTTGATCAGTGAGTCTGTCTGCCAAGACTACTCCTTCAACTGATCCATCAATAGGGTCCTGAGAGAGGAGATCAGGGAGAGGGTCACTCTCTTCCTCCTGTCCCTCATCAGAGGCCATGAGCAACCTCATGTCAGCCCTGTCAATAAATGTTTTCAGGCGATTCACATGAAGTACCCTGTGGGGACTTCTTGGAGTACCTAGGTCAACTAAGTAGGTGACCTCACCTTTCTTTTCCAGGATAGTGTGGGGGCCACTCCACTTGCCTTGAAAAGCTGCTGGGGCCACAGGCTCCAACACCTGCACTTTCTGTCCTGGCTGGTAAAGTCAGTACAGCCTTTTGGTCATGCCAAGCTTTCTGCTCTTGGCTGGCCTCAAGGTTTTTGCTGGCCTTCTTCATGCACTCAGCCATGCGAGAACGCAGGCCCAGTACATAATATACTATGTCCTGTTTAGGAGGCTTGAGAGGTTGCTCCCATCCTTCTTTGACTAGACATAATGGACCCCTAACTGGATGTCCAAACAGAAGTCCAAACGGGCTGTAGCCCACCCTCTTCTGAGGAACCTCTCTGTGGGCAAAGAGAAGGCAAGGTAGTAAGACATCCCATTTTCGCATCAGCTTTTCTGGGAGTGCCACGATCATACCTTTGAGGAGCTTGTTGAACCTTTCAACAAGCTCATTCCCCTGTAGATGGTAGAGTGTGGAAAACCTATAGTTAATACCACACTCTTTCCACATAGCGGTGATGTAGCTAGGCATGACATGTGTACCTCTGTCTGACAAGACCTTCTTAGGGAACCCAACTCTGGAAAAGATTCCAAGGTGGGCCCTGGCCACTACAGGAGCTGTAGTGGTCCTAAGGAAAATAGCCTCTGGATACCTAGTGGCATGGTCCACCACCACTAAGATAAAACTATGTCCAGATGCTGTTAGAGGGTTTGAGGGACCTACAATGTTTATCCCTACCCTCTCAAAGGGAACCCCAACCACTGGTAGTGGGATTAAGGGGGCCTTTATAGTGCCACCTGACTTACCACTGGCTTGGAAGGTGACACAGGAGCAAAAAAACTCCTTGGTGTCTTCAGACATGTGGGGCTAGTGAAAGTGAGGGACAAGCCTGTCCCAAGTCTTGCTTTCCCCAAGATGTCCTGGCAGGGTCAATAGGAAATCCCTAAACGTCTGAGGTATAACCAACCTACTGGCGGCACCAGGCTTGGGGTCTCTACTTTAAGAAAACAGGAGCCCATCTTCCCAATAAGTCCTGTGGGGCCGACTGACATTCCCTGCTTCCTCAGCAGCAGCTTGCAGTCTGAGATGTTCAAGAGAGGGGCAGGCCTTCTGCTCCAGACTCAAGTCTTCCCTGGAAGGTCCCCCTGCCCCCAGGAGCTCTGCTTTGTCATGCCCAAGCTCCTCTGGGACAGTTCCTTCACGGGTACTGAGATCATCTCCATCAGGAGGCTGATTCTCACTGGGAATCTGAGGGAAGGATAAATCTTTACCCTTCCTGCACCTTCTCTTGGGAGCTGGCTGGTCCATTTTGTCATGATCCAGGGCTCCCTCGGTGCCTAACTTCTTGGCAAATAGCACCAAGGTTTCTTGTTACAGAAGGAAGAAGATCGGGACCCACCCCCAGAGGAAAATGTTTGGGGCCATTAAGAAGACTCTTTCTTTTCTTTAGATTTCTCCCTACCTTTCTCTTGGGCCTTAGAAGAATCTTGCTTCTTCTGGTCACCACCACCATGAGACTTTTGTTTCCCCCATGGTGCAGACCCGCTTGTCTGCCTTCATTCCTAATTCTTGGGGAGAGGTCAGATCCGAACCCACCAGGTACTGGTGCAGTTGCTGATTTTAACAGTTAAGGATGTATTCCCTCACAAGTAAATTGTGTAGTCCTTCATAATCATGCACATTACTTCCATAAAGCCAGCTTTCCAGAGCCTTAATAGCACTATCTACAAAATCTACCCAGTCTTGAGTGTGTGCCTTCTATATGCCCCTAAACCTAACCCTGTATTGCTCAGTGGTTAACCCAAACTCATCTATGAGGGCACTCTTCAAGACTTTGTAATTGTCTGCATCTTCTTCCTCTACAGTCAAGAGTTTGTCTCTACCTTTGTTAGCAAAGGAGAGCCACAGGATAGCTGCCCACTGCCCCTGAGGAATCTTCTGAACTTTACAGGCCCTCTCTAAAGCAGTAATCCACTTATGGATGTCATCACCCTCCTGGTAAGGAGGGACTATCCTGATCCAGTTCCTAGTGTCAAAGGGACCTTCCCTAACTCTATGTTCACTAGTCCTGCCACCACGGGATTATAATACCAAATTCTTCCTAGCACTCTGGACTTCTAGGTTGTCCTTATCTATCAATCAATCAATCACAGAATTTGTAAAGCGCACTACTTACCCGTGAGGGTCTCAAGGCGCTAGGGAAAAAAGAAAAGGGGGGGGTGCTGCTACTGGTCGAACAACCAGGTCTTGAGTAGCCTCCTGAAGGTCAACAGGTCTTGGGTCTGTCGTAGGCTTAGTGGAAGGGTGTTCCAGGTCTTGGCGGCGAGGTGGGAGAAGGATCTGCCACCGGTGGTAGTTCTTCGAATGCGAGGGACGGTGGCGAGGGAGAGGTCGGCGGAGCGGAGTTGGCGGTTGGGGACGTAGAAGAGGAGTCGTCTGTTGAGGTAGGCTGGGCCAGTCTTGTGGAGTGCCTTGTGTGCGTGGATGAGGAGTTTGAAGGAGATTCTCCTGTCGACGGGGAGCCAGTGCAGGTTCCTCAGGTGGGGGGTGATGTGGCTGTGGCGTGGTACATCGAGGATCAGGCGTGCAGAGGCGTTTTGTATGCGTTGCAGCCGCTTGATGAGCTTGGCCGGGGCTCCCGCGTAGAGGGCGTTCCCATAGTCAAGTCTGCTACTGACGAGGGCCTGGGGCTAACTGTTCCTTCTTGATTCTGAGCTTGGCTCTCTCAAGTTTGAGCAGGTGGTATTACCTTTCTAAAGAATTTTCCCCTTCCTGCTAGAGATGGAGGTCCCTATTGAAGTGGCAGAGGAGGCTGAATTAACTGAGGAGGACCTGGACATCCCCTGAACCTTTTGTACCCTCCCAGGAGGAATAAAGGGGGTCATATCTCTAGGGCCTCCCTCTGTGTCACTAGAACTATTCCCTGAGGGAATAGAGTTCTCCAGTAAGGGGTCTTCAGACGCCTCCTGGATATGCCCGGAAGCAGAGTTTGGCTCATCTTCTGGAGCATCACCATCCATATCCAAGTTATTCTGCCCATCTGACCTTTTTTATTGGTAGCAATAACTGTTCCCCAAAGATTACTTCACTGTTAATACGCAACTCTCCAAATGTCACTTGTAAATAAATCATCATAGTCTTGAGCAAGGCCTCCACACCTTCAATCATTGTATCAATTAAATGCTCAATATTTTGGCTAGAAAAATCCTAGCACAAGGCATATTTGCTAGTTTGAGCATTTTTATAGTTTTTGTGAGCCTCTCGTATAACAAAGTTTTTGTGCTTTAGTGCATCCCACTCACTACTTATTTGTGACCTTCCACCCACTGTATTCATTTGTAAGCTTCACACACAAACAATGTTTCTGGTGTTCTTCACTAACACCTCATATCTGAGCTTTGTCACACAACTCATTCTGCATATCTATCTTCTGTGAGCATCTCATATGTGTCTCTCTCAGCAGGCTGTTTTACATTGGTAAGCATCTCTCTTCCACACAAACACTGTAAATCTCAGTTTTGTGAGCATCCCACGCACGGATAATTCTTATTGCAAATTTATCTCATTGTGCGTCTTATATTCTTGTGCAAGATAATGTGGATTGAGTGCACTCTACACTTATATCATCCATCTGCAATAGCGCTTCTCATAGATTAGACAACAAAAGTTTTTGTATTGTGTTGTATACTTTGCGATGCATTGAGGGTTTCTCCACCCTCCAGCCTCAGGAATGCAGGTGATAAACTTACAGTGTTCGAGAAACTATTCTCGCTCTCCTTCTTATGCCCTACTAAACCAGGGGCTTCCAAAAGGGATCCGACTGACTTCAATACTCAGACACACAGAATCCTATACCATACTGTTAGACCTGTCAGCCTTAGGACGGTCTTCCCCAAACTTTTTTGCCTGCTTACCTCCTCTTTGACCTGCTGACCAGTGCATGTGCTTCTCCCTTAAAAATTGTAACATTGGTGTATACACAATTGGCCTTTTTAATTTACTTGAACAGTGGTACACCATATACCCAGGGCCTGTAAATGAAATGCTACTAGTGGGTCTGCAGCACTGATTGTGCCACCCACACAAGTAGCCCTTTAAACATGTCTCAGGCCTGCCACTGCAGAGCCTGTGTGTGCAGTTTTACTGCCATGTTGACTTGGTATTAAAATCCCCTTGCCAAGCCTTAAACTTCCTTTTATTACACATAAGTCACCCCTAAGGTAGGCCCTAGGTAGCCCATGAAGCAGGGTGCTATGTTGCTAAAAGGTAGGACATGTACTTTCATGTTTTGCATGTCCTTGTAGTGAAAAAGACCTACATTCGTTTTTTACTAATGTGAGGCCTATTCTTCTCATAGATTGACATTGTGAATTCCTTAATACACTCTTTTAAGGTGTAATTCCTGGTTAGAAAGGAGTAGCATGTTTTATAACTTTGGAATGGCAATGATAAATCCTCTTTACTGGTAAGGTTGGATTGCACATTACTATTTTCGATATGCCACTTTTAGAAAGTGGACATTTATCTGCTCTTACAGCTCTGTGTGCATGCAGCCTGTCTCCAGTACACTCCAATATTAGTCCAATTGCATTTTGAGGTTTCGTAATGTCGCAAAGAGCATTCAGTTTATTCTTCCTTTTTTGGTCCCACCTTTGTTTGCTTGGTGCATGAAGGTGTAAGATTCAAAAACATGTTTTTTCACATTTGGTCTAATTACTTTGTATATGTAAATAATAATTAAAGCATATTTGCAAACTGTGACTACATGCCTGCCTTTATCAATGTTACACTACAAAACTATGCGATTGTATTCGTTTAACAGAGCGTACGGCTCTCAGACAATGGGCGATTTGTATAGGGTCACTGGAAAGTCCAAAATGTTGTCCCTGTCCCCCCCAGAATTTTAGTGTCTCCTACACCCCTGCTTCTGCAGGGCTATAGCATAACGAGGCTCACGATGGATGCAACATCAGGCATCGCGCTTTTTATTTAAACCTTCTAAGACCGCAACAGGTAAATCCACCTGCAAGGCTGACGTACAGCTCACAATTAAACTCTCCGATAGTGCTGTTTTTTGAAAGGATACAGTGCCACATTGAGATGCGAGCGATAAAAATAAACCGTCTTCTTCTCTCAGGCAGTTTTGTGGTGAGGTAAATGAAGGCTGCCTAACCCTTAATGATAGCTACCGTCCCAAGCACTTGTGTCCTGTGCTGTCATCAGCACAGCATCTGGAGTATGGGCACTTTATCAATAAAGGGGCTTATTTACAAGCCCCTTGCGCCACTTTTGCGTCATTTTTAACATGGGAAAAGTGACGTACAGGTGGCACAAGGGGCTTGTAAATAAGCCCCAAAGTGTTTCTGCAGAGCTATAAACAGTGCACATCTTGTACACCCCCATGCCCAGAGTGCCACCCCTGCTCTTTCTGCGCGCCCTGTACTTCCAGTGCCCCAGGTGTATTCTTTTACTCCCAGGTTCATAACTGCTTGTACCCCCGGGCATTCCCTGCTCATGGCTTCGCTGGTCCTGCCCCTCCAATGCCTGGCCCTGCATACCCAATGTGTTGGCATGTCTCGGGCCTCATTGGCTGCCCAAACATTTGCACCGATCTGCCTCCTTGGGATGCCCTTCTGCTCTTCAACGCCACTGCCAGCATATTTCTCCTGGCACAGTGCACCTTTCAGCCACTCGCACCTCAATGCCATGTAATCCTTTAATGATTCCACACCGCTAGGCTCTTCACTTTTGTGCCCAAATGTATGCCCCAGCTCCCCCTGACACTCTTCCATCTCTTTGCCCTTGCCTTTGGCTCCTGAATCACCTTTTTTGAGTTAAGTGCGTCTCCTTACTCCTATATGTTCCATGTAGTTCCTTATTCTGTGTATCTTATGTGACTCCTTGCACTTTGCAGCCACCTGCACCTTCCTGCCCATGTGCCACACTGTGCAAATAAACCCATCAGCCTTGTGACACACTGTCACACTTGTTACACAGAACAAGAGGAAACACGCATGCATGCGCTTTTCGGGCAAATCCTACTAGAGAGCACAGCAGTCTGGTTGCACAGACATATTGGGGACATGTTAAAGGCTTACATAGTATGCATTCCACCCATTGCTCATCATTAGCTTGGTGTTTTGGAACTTACATTTACTTCAGGTCTATTTGCGGGCTTTGATTGATATAGGCCGTCCAGCAGATCTTTGTTCCTACCATGGAGCATTGCCTGTTTACCACCTCCCCGACTGGCTTCTTGCATTCTTCCATGAGTGCTCACTTTCTGGTAACTCTTTTCTTTCTTTTTCATGAGGCACTCCATGAGAGTGCATATGTTTTCAGCTTTCTCCCTTGTATGCTAGTTCTCAAAGCAGCTGCTACAATAAGCATGCTGTATTTCTTTGAGAAGGTTTCCTGCCTTCTATCTTTCTGCATGACTGATTCTACTTATCTCTGGCACTAAGTTTCATCAATCATGCATTCTTGTGAGGCACAATGTTCCATCTACGAGCTTGTTTATTTTGGTGACTGCTCTTTATCAATAGCATAACGTAAACAATCTTCTTCCTCTATTTCCTAGTACATACCATAATACAATAGTCTTTCTGGGCCTGTGCACACATCTGCTGTGCCAGGATCCAGGCACACGGCCCATGCTCCCATGGCCCAGGCACACACCTTGTGCTCAAAGAGTCCATGCAGTTTAATTAAATATAAAACACACCTTGCGCTCAGTGTATTAAAACAGCCTTAAAAAGCTCTGATCTGCCTATGTCACTATACCCCAAGCATTCTATGAGCATTTAAGGACTTTGGAATCAATGGCACTCTAACCCAAAATTGCTAAATGCTCCAGACTCTCTGTTGATGCCTATCATATCCTATATACTGCATCAAGCTACACATCCTAGCCACCACAGTGATGAGATGAACCCTTAAAACTCAGGCATCCTCCTCCTTAGTTCAGGAGTTGAAGCATCATGGACCGAAAAACAACTTAGAGGAGCCCATTGGTGGCAGCCCCCATCACACTGGGCTAAGAGAGGCAGGAGAGACACTGACCAGCAGCCGGAGTGAAAAGCAGGCTGCTCTGAAAATGGAAGTAGTAATGGATGGCAGGAAGGGCATATCTTGGGCAGCTGTAGGGGATCATGATAGTTGGTGTAGGGCAGGGAGGCATCTGAGGGACAAAGAGGGATAACCCTATGCCCATCTGCCCACTCTTCCAAAGCATGCACACCTGAGCTGGTAGTCCAACGCCACCAAGGCGTCACTTCACATCCCCCTTCACCCTGTAACAAAGGGGACTTCCAGCGACATTTTGTTCCTCTGCTGGTGTTTGGTAGGCAGAAAGGTAAAACATTTTATTCAAGCTGGCAAGGGACATGAATAGACAGCTCAGAATCCCCTCAATTCAATGGCCAGTTTTTTTGCTTCGCTGGGGCTCAGCCCTGGGAGGCCCTGGCCCACTTAAAGCACTGCACCCCAGAAGCATTCCGGACTATAACCGTGCAACAGTCGCCGTCCAGGCAGTAATTACGAGTTGTGCAGTATATTGGTCCCAAAATTACCAGATCCGGGGTCATCGATAGGAGTGAGATTTGACACCTCTGCAATGCAATTCCAAGTTATTTCCCCCCCTAATTGGGAATGACATTCAGACCCAGAATTACCGGGTCCCTTTCTGCATGTTGATCTCCCATTCTTGGGACAATTCCGCTCTATTTTACCACCTTCACTAAGCAGGTGGTAGATGGGAGTTGGGGGCAATGCAGGAAGGGGTGGCGTGCAGGGTGTCAGAGGGCAGGGGCAGGCTGTGGATCAGTTGGGGGAAGCATTGCATGCTCTCATTCATCCAATAGGATGGGGACAAGCTAAGATGACGCTGTACTTGTGCCTGCAACCCCTACCCAATCAGCACATGACTTTACCAGCTGGGTTTTCTTGCCAGCAAAATCCGGCCCGGTGCTCCCGCACCCATTCATCTGGGTGCCAGAACACTGAAAATCTTGTGACTGGCTGAAGCAGTATTCTACCTGGGGATACCCCTCAGCTTGACTCATAATCAGGCACCTAGTAAGTAAAGGTCGGGGTTCGATGGCAGAGTGTCTGTCAGCATTAAAACTCCAGCAGTTGAACAGTCTTACTGATGGAGTAAGCCTAATATATAAAGGAGCCAATCCCCATTCAAATGAAGCTGACCCCCTTACACCACCAAAAGCACCTGCAGTGGAAAAAAACCACCTAGAATAAGACAAGCCATTTGCTAGTCTCATTCTGAGCCGTGAAACTGGGGAATAAGTAGGAGTCCTGGAAGATCCTATTGTGTACGTGAGTACGCCACATACCCCAAGGAGTGAAAGTACCCTGCCCTCTCCAGGAGGACACACACAAAACTGCCCCCTCTGCTTTATAAAGCCATAGTTACCCAGCAGTCCTGGGGCAGAAACGCCTAGGAGGCAGTGGCGTAGCGTGTGGGGGGGTGGCAGAGGGGCGGTTGTCCCGGGCGCAAAATTCTTAGGGGCATTCTGAGGGGCGCAACATTTTAAAAGTAAAGTGGAAGGATATGTGCCTTGCCCCAGGCGCTGTTAACCCATGCTACACTGCTGCTAGGAGGGCAGAAAAATGCTTTGCCCTATCCTTTTTTATAACTTTGTTGGGAAAAGAGTGATTTTTACTGTAATCCCTCTCTGCCTAGGAAATGTCCCTAAAGCCAGACTAAGAAGCCGCAAGCAGACTGGATGAAGTCCCTCGAACAGCTTGGGTTCAATGCCCTTCAGGCTGCCCTGAACACTGCTAGTATGATCTGTGCAGAAGTGTCTTTCAAAGGGCCAACCTTTCTTCACAAGCAGAATTGGAGGAAACATCTCCTGTACAAGGTGTCATGCTAAGGTCTGCTTTGCAGCCATGTTTTTACCTTTAGAGATACTTGGCGGAATGTGAACACCTGCAGTGAAGTGGCCTGGGCCAACTGGGCACTGAAGCCAAAGCCGTAAATGCAGCTGGGATGGTGTGGCATTAGCCAAATTGAGCTACTGGGTTTTTGCCACTGTCAACCGGCACAAACATTTCCTGTTCCTGTTCCTTTGGTGGCAGATGGTAAATATTCTGTACTTGCAAGGGCCACATGTGTCATCACATATATCATATATTTGTTTACTCTGAGGAGCTAATTTCTTTGCACTTTATGCAATATTGTCTCATAATACATTTTAAAGGGATTTTTCATATTGTATTGTAGCATTAATACAGTGCTACATACTCCTACGCAATGATGGACTGGCAGCAGCCCTGAAAAGGTGTTCATGCTAACCCTCCTTTATAGTCAGTGATTGTTGAGTTTCAGTTCGACCATCCCCAGGAGGATTTAGGCGAAGGGGGAGCAAACTATATAACTATGTTGAGACAGGCCTGTCCCCTGCATGGTAAACAAGTCTGTATGCCTGGCCTGAGTGACCGACTGCATGCAAAACTAGTTTTCAGACTTTTTGTTGGCCCAGCTGACGTGCTTATCTAGCATGTTCGCAGAAGACCTAGGCTTGTCCATGGTGATTCTAAGGTCCACAACTTGTTCTGTAACTTGTAGAGGCCCACTAAGCATGCCCCTTTTATTGACATGGCACTACTCTCAATGGCCTGAGTTGTAGCAGGAGGTGGTGATCTCAGCATACTGGTACTTTTGTGGATTGATAAAATGAATCGGACCTTTTTTCTGTTTCATGACGAATGTGGCCTACCTACCACGCTCATGTAAAGTAATGCTCAGATGTGGCAATGTTAAACATAGAGAGCAATCAGTGCACCACCACATAACCAATTAAACAAAGTACAAGGTCTGTGTCCAGAGTTGTATTCTCCAAATCTTCCTTTTTATTAAAAATCACAATTGATTTGAGCGTGATATGCAACATGTAGAGTGGACCAGCCAATGTGTTTCGTCCAGGACAATGGACTTTTTCAGGACATATGCGGAGTCGTCATACATAAGGCGCCGCTGTATCTGAGACAAATTGCAAATAGTCCGAGTGTTTCATGTAACTGGGAACGGGACAGATGAGTCACTATAAAACCATTGCAAACAGCTATGTTCTAATAACAATTGCAAATAGTATGCGGGGCATCAATAGTCATTAATACACCGGGTCACACACAATTAAGGCGGCCCAAGATAGACAGACCCATCAACTCAGCACCATAATACGCGCTGTAGCTGTGTGTCCATCGGGATTCTCCTTTTCCGGTATACAGACGAAGAAACTCAGATGTGGCACTTAGACTCTTGTGTTGACATTCCATGTGCATGTTGAGTCCGTGTACGTACAGTGTGGATGGTAGCAAAACTCGGTGTTATGGTGAAAGTCATATTGCTGGAAACATTGGGATCTATTTTGGAGAGCCCTTGGTTTGACATGGCTCAAGATGGAGGAAGGGATACATCTTCTCCAGTCAGCAGAAGGGGTTTGTTTGCGTTCCTGCAGCTGAAGAGAAGAGACCCAAAGGCTCAATTAAGGGAGGATGGAGACAAGGCTACCCTTTGAAATTCTATGAGATCTTTTAACCAGGGATTGCTGATTTTTTCTTTCTGAGCACTGCCATGTGGGTGGGTGGTAGGGAAGAGGAAGTGAGTCAGCAGATGTTTTTGTGTTAAGAGTGAGGGGGGTTTTAGGCAGATTTGCCCTTTTGTCTTTCCCTGATTGCTACTTCATGAAGGATGATGACTGCCATAGTCAGAGTCTTCACACCTCATTGTGCCCATGTTTTGGGATACCCCTGCTTAGAGCCAGCATCATCACTACCTGCTGTAAGAGCCATCGCCTTGCACAAAGGCTGTGTCTGCACTGTAGCCAGAAAGTTACATTTGAAAAGAAACTGCTCGAAAGTAGTTTTAGGACTTAAGATAGTGGATGACCCACCCCCCGTCCAGAACCACCCCACAGAATATTCAAAGAGTTGCTATGATTCAGGGCTGGTGCCTGCATGACAGCCAGTCTTCTAGAGTGAGGGGACATCACCTGAAGTCTGCACAGCCTGCTGTAGAAGTTGTGGGTCTGTCTAGCACCTAGAAGCCTGCCTGATCAGAGAGGAAAGGAGAGTGTCTGGCCTTTGAGAGGATAGACTATACAGCAGGTGAAGCCCAGTTGTGTTTCTGGGGTGTGCACCATCCAAAAGATGTCGCGAGCTAAGAGAATCACACAGCCTTCCTCTGTGGTGCATGCAACGAACTGTGTGACGCAACAACAACTCCCTAAGTACCAGTGTGCTGTCCAACCTTGCCAAGTATGTAAAAAATCTTTACAGTGCTGCAACATGCAGTGGAAAAAGACATCATCATCTCTGTAGGGGAGAAAACCCATAACAGCTTGGGTGATAAACTGCGAAAGACAGGTGACTGTTGACAAATACCTGCTATGCTGCTTTGTTTAGCTATGAGATCCAAGCAGCAGGGGCTGCCATCCCGACCCTGTGCCTACTGATGGAAATGTCGACCAGAGCCAAGCCACATTCTCATGTATAGGTAAACACAATGTCGTGCTAAGAACTTGGGAAACTGTGTTTGCTCTAAAACTGCATGTTGAAAGCAAAATTATTGCCAATATAAACTCTTTTGCAAGAAACAAACTGAATTGACCTGTAGGTCCCAGAATTTAGCGATTACTCGCTTAAGCCAAATAGTGAACTTGCACCTCTGCTGATTCTCCCCCAGGAGATTTCCTTTACTGCTAGGTCACTGAAGTAGTTTGGGAACTGCACCCACTGTGGTAGAATGATGTAGAGGGGTAGGAACTGTCACCATTCCACTAGGGCAGTATGGAAGCTGTATGGTTTGGTTTGGGGCCGTGGCATTGTAGAACCATGTAGCCGAACTCCCATCACTATAAGCTGCATTTTATTTTGGCGCTTCTCTTTTTCTAAGATAAACACTGGACTGAACAGCATGCTATTATGTCTGTTGTTTGACTGTGGAGTTCTGACTCTCTACCCCTCACAGAGGGGTGTCCCACTGACTCCGATAGAGTAAGTGCTGTTGAAGTATGGGCATCAGACCACCCACCTTATTTAGAGCTGACAGTTTATTGCAATTGTTTCCTATCCATCATCCAAGGTAAAACCTGGTGGTCACAAACATTAAACAAGCATTGGTAAAGCCAGTAGGTCTCACCTATTCAAGAGCTATTGGCTTTGCAATGTGTTTTTCGCATGTTGTACACCAGTGTGGCTGTTGTTTAGTATGGCTAAAAGTTAGTGGTGTGGAGTGTCCTAGAGTGGAGTGGGGGGAGTAGAGTGTCATAGACTGGATTTGTTGGAGTAGAGTATCGAAGAGTGGAGTAGGGGGAGTAGGGGGAGTAGAGTGTCGTAGAGTTGAGTAGAAGGGAGTAGAGGTCAGTGGTTCAGTGGCAGAGAGTGTGGCAGAGCGTGTCGTAGAGTGCAGTGTCATACAATGCAGTGGCGTAGAGTAGAGTAACATAGAGTAGAGTGGCATAGAGTGGAGTGGCGTAGAGTAGAGTGGGGTGGAATAGGGCGGAGTGGGTTGGAGTGGATAGAGATAGTGGGGTGGATTGGATTGGAGTAGACTGGGGTGGACTGGATTGGAGTAGAGTGGGTTGGACTGAGTAGAGTGGGGTGGATTGGAGTGGGTGGACTGGATGGGGTGGATTGGATTGGAGTGGGTTGGATTGAAATGGGGTGAGGTGGTTTGGACTGGGGTGGGGTGGATTTGGTGGGGTGGATTCGATTGGTTTGGGGTGGGGTGAATTGAATGGGGGTGGGGTGGACTGAATTGAATTGGGGTGGATTGAATTAGAGCAGGGTGGTTTGGAGTGGGGAGAATTGGAGTGGAGGGAGTGGATTGGACTTGTCTGGAGGGGGGTGGATTAGAGTGGGGTGAACTGGAGTGATAGATTCGAGTGGATTGGACTGAAGTGGGGTGGATTGGAGTGTGGTGGGCTGGATGGATTGGATTGAGTGAGGTGGACTGGATTGGGGTAGAGTTGGCTGGATTGGAGTAGAGTGGGGTGGATTGGACTGCAGTGGAGTGGGGTGGACTGAATGGGCTCTATTAGAATGAAGTGGGGTGGACTGAAATGGGGTAGGGTGGATTGGAGTGGAGTGGGGTGGACTGGAGTGGGGTGGAATGGAGTGGTGGTGGAATGGAGTGTGGTGAATTGGAGTGGCTTGGGGTGAACTGGAGTGGAGTAGTATTGGATTGCATTGGAGTGGGGGGATTGGAGTGGGGTGGATTGGGCTGGGGTGAGGTGGATTGGATTGCGGTGAGGTGGATTGGATTGTGGTGAGGTGGATTGGATTGGAGTGGAGTGGATTATTTTACATTGGAGTTGGGCAGATTATTTTGGATTTGATAAGGGCAGACTGGAGTGGAGCACATTGTTTTGGATTGGAGTGGAGCAGATTGTTTTGAATTGGAGTGGTGCAGATTGGAGTAGAGCAGACTGTTTTGGATTGGAGTGGGGCAGATTGTTTTTGGTTGGATGCTGCAGATTGTCTTGGATTGGAGTGGTCAGATTGTCTTGGATTGGAGTGGGTCAGATTGTTTTGGATTGTAGTGGGGCAGATTGGTGTGGAGCAAATTGTTTTGGATTGGAGTGGGGCAGATTGGAGTGCAGACGTTTGGAGTGGGACAGATTGTTTCGGATTGGTGTGGGCTGAGGTGGGGTGGATTGGCGTAGATTGGAGTCGGGCAGATTGAAGTGGGGTGGACTGCATGAATATGTGTTAAAGCATCACTTCAGAAATTACACAGAAGAAAAAATGTTTCTTTACAATAAAATAATCCTCATCTTTTGAGGAGAGCGCTCACGAGCAAAAACAAAAGAAAAAAAAGAGTGCAAAGTGAGATAAGAAGACTTGGCAAAATAAAAGAAGCTTAACTATAGAAAATAAATCTTTGCAATTTTATTTGTCCTGCTGGGCACGGTTTTGCCAGTCACACACCTTCTGTTTGCAGGGCACTAAAAGTTAAACAGAACAAAATAGTACCTCAATCACGTCTGGAGCAGTGGACGGGCACTGATTATGTTGAATCAATAACTGCTTCTGGACCTGTGGAATATTCTGCCAGGAAGAAGGACTGCTGTGCTGCTGAAAGGGCTGCCACTCTGTTGCACTGCTGCCCTGAAAGACTGCTGCCCTACTGTGCTGACCTGATGCCCTTTTGCCAGAGTGAAAGAGAATGGTCCTACAATCTGTACCCAGGACCACCAGAGTGACTTCAAGGGCTAGTCTTTCGTAACCAGCACCTGGACTCTGGAACTGTGAGTCTCACCCTGTCAAGTAGTGCCACCCCAGTCCTGGACCCATGGAAGTGGGTCTCAAGGTGCTCTACCAGCCCATCCATGGACCCAGCAGATCCTGAAGCAGAACCGAAGCATTGCCTCTGCTGCGTGGACTTTCACGGCGGCAGGACTTTGCAGCCTGCAGCCTCATCGGAACCACCTCTGCATGATGCATTCCCGATGCAGGCCCTTGCATCGCAAGCCCCTCATCAACGGCATCCTCGAAAATGACACAGGATTCCACATAACAAGGCCTGCAGCTTCTTCGGAACCAGCCAGTGCGCCTCGCATCCTCGACACAGGAATTTGCATCACAAGCCCCCCTCTGCGGCGGCCTCTTCAACGACCACACAGGACCTCGCATCGCAGCCTCGCAGCTCTTCAGAACCGCTGCTGTATGTTGCATCTCAGACCAGGAGCTTGCATTGCCTTGGCCTTGGCTGTGTGACATATCCTCGATACGGGACCTCGCAATGCTTCGCAACCAGGATTTATGGTACTCTTGTTCAGCTGGCCTACAGCTGGCCCGCGCTGCATCGTGGTCAGCCTGAACTTGTGACTTTGTCCTGGTTCAGCGGGACCAGAAAACAACAGTTGGCGATTTGTTCTTTTTGGTGCTATATTCACTGAAATCTTTAAAACTGTCTATCTACAGTTCTACTAATTGATTGTTGTCATTTTGGTCTTGTTTTATTAATTAAACCCTACCCTATTTTGCTAATTTGGTGTGGGATATTCCTTGTTTTGTGTTTTCACTTTATTATTGTTTGACGTGCTGCATAAATACTTTACACATTGCCTCCAAGTTAAGCTGGACTGGTCTGTATCAAGCTACCAGAGGGTTGAGCACAGGTTAACTTAGGGTTTGCTTGTGGCTTTCACTGACAAGGATTGTGGTTGCTGCTTGAGTAGGGCTTCACCCCCTCAACCAGTAACCCAATTTCTTGCATGTATGTGTTCTAATGTTGTTCTTGTGTGTTTGTCTGTCTGCTTACATCTAAGTGGCCATCGTTGTCTCTACTCTCCCACAATACCCACCAAGTCCTTTCCATTGTAATCCACCCACACCATAATATCCTTATGCAAAGTATTAGTTGCCACATAAAAGGCTTCTTGTGGAAATCCTACTCTGTCCTTCCTCAAATAAATATATGGAGAACTGATGTAACATTCTTCCTTGGGCTTCCCTCTTAATGAAGTCATGAATCAAAATCTCTTCTCTGCAGTGTGAATGTGGTTTGCTTCAAACAAAACCTTAGGTAGGTGTGCAAATTGCTTAATTTACAAGTGTCAATGGACGCTGTAGGTGTGTAAATTGCTTAATTTACAAGTGTCAATGGACGTTTTGGGTTCCCAAAATAGGGATCTACACTTGTAGAGAGCTTTACTGCCAAGTTTGTAGATATGAATAATTTTACTTATAGCTTTCAGAAGTGGTTGTCCTAGAGTTACACTGGCCTGGCAGTTTCATACTTGCCAAAATGAACAAAAATGTCAACTTGTGAAGAGGGGGAGGGGCCTTGGAGTGGGTGGGGCCTCGTGCCGAGAAGGACTTAAGACGTACTTTTGAACCCCACCCTGCCCCCTTCCAGTCCTCTTCTTCTGGGCACAGGCTCCCAGACTGCACTGCGGCCAATCCTGACGCTGCATGAAAGCAGCATCAGGATTGGCCTGAGCACTGTCAACTTGTACTCCTAGTTAGACTGGGAGCCTGTGCCTGCTCTCCCAAGCCCCAGCAACGCAGCTGAGGCTGGAGAGAGCTTCAGTGTGCATGGCGGTTTGGCCGGCCTGAAACGGCCGGCCAATCCGTCATGTACACTGTAACAGTGCCCACCACTCTCCCACCAGCAGTATCATCCCCCCTGTACCCACCCCCAAGACTCGTCAGAGTCCTGGGGGTGGGTACAGGGGGATTCAAATAAAACGATAATTTAACGGTTTAAAACCCATTTTATTTGATCGTGGTGGCGGGGGGACGACGCGCCTCAGCCCTAATGGAGGGGCCACCACTGCTTGGCATGGTCCAATATCTGCTCTGTGAATGGCCGGAGCAAATCAGTGTCCAAAGAGGGAATGAGGAGAGAGCCCCCCCATAAATTGTGTGGGTGTCGGAGAAGGGGGTTCTCCACAGGCAAAAATGTTTCATGTGGACATAAAAAAAAGAAAAGTTTTCAAGTGCAGCTACACTACAGCGTTTTGTTAATGCACAGCAGGAAACCGATGTGAGTACATTTCTGACTTTTTCTTTGATTCAGGTCCATTGTTTACTGCTACAGACAGTATAACACACTGAAGCAGCATTTACAACGTTCTTTTCACCAAGCAAAAAACTGGAGAAATAAGCATACCATATTTAAGGAAGAACACCCTGATAGGACCCATGTAATAAGCTATATTTAAGATGGGCCGACTGTGCCAAAATGCGCTGAGATATAGAATTTATCTTAATTATAGTTCAATGCGGCACATTCATTGCATATCTTGTACTGTGAAATGGTTTCTTTACTGCAGAAGTTGTTTCTGTCGTCCAGCTGTTCAGACGTGGTTATTTCAGGCTCTAGGGAATGTTTTTTGCTTCGAAGATTTTAGATGAGCGAAAGCCACAGCAGTCTATGGCATTCGTCTACATGCTGTCAGCTATTTCCTTGTACACTTGTCACTCTAAAGGTAGGTAAACATGTAGCTAACCGTGTCCTTATATTCGTGCTCTGCCTTTTAGAATAAAAACTTGTTTAAATGCTAATGACAGTCAGGCTCATTTTTCTTTGATGAGTAGGTCTATCTTAATTTCTCTGGATCTTTGTGCCTTTGCATAGAGTGTGGCGGGAGGAGACTGATGACTCCTCCCACTACCAGGTTGGTCTCGCTGATTTATTCTCGCCTCACTCCCACCACATCTGAAGGGGGCGACGGATTTAGAACTAAGCAGAAGGTAGAAGATAGCGGTAGGAAAACTACTGCCTTGCCATATACCAATTTTGCATTTGCAACGCCCCTTTCTACTAACCTCTAGTCTCGTCACCCCACTCTAGCCACATATGTACAGCAGATACTATATATTGAAGCCATGCTGACAGGAAATAAGGAATGCTGAGTTAATGTCAACATTATCTAGTGCACTTTGAGGTACACCTGATACATCAAAGACTAATAGGGTTGTCTTGGAATTATAGCAATTTAACCTCCTGAAAGTGACATAATAAGTTGCTACCACCAGCTGCAGAAGGGGCGCTTTTGTTCATTTACATTTTCGGCGTGGCCATAGCCAACAATATCTAATTAAATGTCAAATTAAAGCACAGGGTCTAACAGGCGGGCTATGATTCAACAGCAGCCAATGGAGACTAGTATCACCAAACTGAGGGAGCAAACACAATTTCAAGTAGAAATGTGTTTGTGGACCAGTGTACCACTCTGGGATGATATCCTGAATAATCAGAGCCAAATAATGAGAAAACAGGGTTTTAAATTTACAGTCATCCTCAAGTCCCAGGTATGCCATTATGTAGCCTATGTATGTATATATGTAAGCATGTTTTGGTATTTATATAGTATGAGCCTAGCTAGGAAGCAACGGAGCAGTGTACAATACATGGGGACTTGTACATTTGTGTACATCAAATGGGGATCACACTTAGGGGCCGATTCCGATCTCGGCCGGTAGTGCTCCGAATCGGATTCGGATTCACCGGATCCGATTCGGAGCCCTGTTTCCCGACCGAATCGTACGCGGGTCCGGCCGAGCGAGTACGATGCAAGCACCCGCGAAATCGCCGACCGACTCGAACGCGGCATCAACACGCTCCGACCGACTCGCATGGACACGACTCGCACCGCGCTATGGAGACATTTCCCGGCCGGGTAAGTACGATGCGCGCCGCGAGCAGTCCGATCGACTCGCGCCGTCCGGCTCGAAAAAGCTGTCGGAGCCGGACTTTGGGGGTCCGCGTCGGACCCCTCTGTACGCGTTGGCGCGCGAGTCGCACACAGGGGGGACCCATGGGTCCCCCCTACCTGTGCATGTATACCGCGATGCGCATAGACGCGTACACACTGTAGGGGGCGCCCTTGTCCGCCTCGCACCCATTGAGTCAATGGGAGCCCGCGTACGCGTTGTACGACAGGCTCCCATTGACTTCAATGGGAGTCCGACCGACTCGAGTCCGATTGCATGCATGCGCATCATACTCGTTCGGTCGGACTGCTAGGGTCCGATTCGGTCGGAATTCTCTCCGGGTCCGGCTCGGTCGGAGAGAATTCCGGCCCGAATCGGAATCGGCCCCTTAGTGATGAGAGCCATCTTGCAGACATTCAATTAAATATTGTGGAAAAGCTATGATCTGTTTCTGTTCATTAAATCAACTCATTACATTTTTAAAAATGGTCTCAACATGACAAGAGCGTACAGGACAGACTACCTATTTGTTTGGT
The DNA here is from genome assembly GCA_963921515.1 of Calotriton arnoldi. Classification (NCBI taxonomy): domain Eukaryota; kingdom Metazoa; phylum Chordata; class Amphibia; order Caudata; family Salamandridae; genus Calotriton; species Calotriton arnoldi. The sequence continues at coordinate 747,837 of CAWUFW010008663.1, forward strand.
GAAGATTTAAATATTAACACTTACTCAGAAGAAAGGCTAGGTTACTATGATATGCACATCTATACATCCCACCATCTACAATTTGAACAGGAAAAAAAATTCACTTCTATCAGTTAGAACACTCTCCCTCAGGCTTCCATCTTAAAATACATCAATGATGCCCTAGCTAAGTACTAACAAGGAGCTGCCAATACAGGTGGTGCCTCACAATATACAGGTTGGTTGGAATACCAGTTTGTAATTGATATTTGCAACTAGAGGTAAAATCTCGCTTCTGTAGAAGGGAAAAACACTACTCAGTGTTCAGATGCATTTCACTGGGTTACTGATGCTGATAAATTTACAAACAATTCTATCAATTGTATGATCAACAGATAAATGAATGATAACACAAAATATTGCCCAAAAATGCTACAAATGCCTGAGCTAGGATCAGATCTGAACTAACCCTAAAAAAAAAAAGCATAACTCTTAACAAGCTCCTGAAATGAGAAGACCAGTAGAATGGTAATAACTGGTAGGTTGACATCAGGGACAACAGAGAGATGTTTTCTTTTTCAGAGGGCCATTATTCTGAAACAATGTATTTATTGGTTGATTAATTTCTATCTAAATGTATATATATATATATATATATATATATATATATATATATATATATATATATATATATATATATATATATATATATATATATATATATATATATATATATATATATATATATATATATACACACACACACACATATATATTACCTACTGGTGGTCGCCAGTAGGTAGTTATAGTTAGGACCTAGTTTTCATAGGAAAAGCATTTTTTGGTTTGATATAACTTTGGCACCATTTGACAAATCTTCACGAAATGTTTCCAAACCAAGTGGCCTGGTGTGTCTAGTTCTGCATGGAAAGTTTCGGAGTGATCCGTCAAGCGGGGACCGAGAAAAAGGGGGGGGGTCAAAAATGTGCGTTTCCCATGCAATTTCTCATAGGGATTTTGAACGAGACTACAGCCCGAACTGCTGGAAGGAATTACACCAAATTTGTCAGAGAGTTAGCTATTAGTCCAGAAAGAGCCCTTTTGTGATTTGGTGTAAATCCATTCAGTAGTTGCGGAGTTATTAAAGGAAAAACAAAACTGTATATCTAGGGACATGGACCCTCCCCGGATCCTCAACAGTGGATCCACGAAGTCACGCGCCACCAGCAATGCCGTTATTGGCTGACCACAACCTGATCGGGAAGTTGTGGCCACCATTTTAAGTATTGGGAAATGGTCCAGGGGTCTATAAATTAATCTGCACAATGATTAAAGGGATCAGGATAGAGGTACCCTGACCCCATGGGTGTGTTAGAGAAGTGTCAGAGGGACCTATGTTGGGTACGAAATTGAGTTATATCAGGTTTTTTTTTCCACTGCAGGAATCCGCGGATCCCCCGCAAGGCACAGCCCCATGTGTAAATCTGCAACGGATCCGCGAATCTTGACGCACTTTGAGAAAATAAACACTTTCATATTCGTTATAGTTAGGAAATAACATTAAAAAATGTAGAAATTCACTGAAAACACCAAAGCCTACAGGGATGTTATAGGTAGGCTCAGATTTCACACGCACAAAACCATAGAAATTCAGCAGTTATGGTTACCTAAGCTAACTATAGCGTACGCCCCTGCACTGCACTGGTCATGACCTCACATATTACATTTCTCATGACATGGTTAGTGACATCACTCATGACATCACTGGTGACATCTAAAATGACATCAGAGGTAATACACTACAGTAGGAATACTGTTACTGCAATTGTGAAGTGTCATATAACTCGATTTAGAGATTTTGACCCTGCAATGGGGAAAACCGGAGTTATTATTGTGATTACAGTTTTTCTTCGTTTATAAGTGAAGTGTTACCACCTGCCATTCGCCGGCAGTAACCTAACATAGTATTTAAGTGCTCAAAAGTGGCATTATAGGATTACCGCATTATTGATAATATAAGGGAATGGCATAGGCATGTGGTAACACCAATGCCATATGTTTCTACCATAAATGTGATATTCTAAATAAGGCTACAAGTACCATTTATCAGACACAGTCAGGCTATTGAAGGGTAATGTGGAAAAGAAATATATGCAATTGTGCTGACAAACGTTTGCCCTACCAGAAATTCCAGTTCACCATTTAGAACTGGGTTTTACTGGAACCGATTAGAAGTATATTGGTTTTGGGAAATAGGGGGCCTTGTGTGGCTAGGTAAATCTCATTTAAGTTTTGCGCCACCCTGTTGTTCCCTTGCGCGGCGCATGAGCCACACAAAACCTTGATAAATATGCCCCTCAATTTCCAAACACAAAAGTGCAAGGGTGATGTTTTGGACTAATCAACAAGCGGTTCATTTTTTCTTCGAATATGGACAGGTAGGTTCTGGCAATCTGCCTTTGCCTAGATGTTTTAAACAACTAACACACTCTGTTGCTAAATCATAAATTTATGCTACAAGCACGTTTAACATTGTGCTTGCTATTAAATTGAATTATGAGCATTATTCCCTGAAGCCTGCAATGATAAATTCATCCAGCTATCAATTTGTGGCTCGTTGCCAAGAACCACATTCCATAAACTCTTTTGGACACGAATATCTGTGCAGTATTTGTAGCACCGTAAAATGTTGGACACAGAAGCACTAGACGCATACATTGTCATATGGTCATTATTATGCATGAGTTGTTAAAGCATGCTAGGCTGAAAGTACTGGTGCTGGGAGGAAGGCAGTGCAGACCATGCCCCACCGATCTGCCAAAGTCTCGACAGATCAGATGGCCAGGAACTTGACTTGTTTATTGTAGTTTAATCATGAACTCTGGAATTCAGGTCAACAGACAGCAAACCAGAGGTTAGGTAGCCTTGAAGTTCCTCATACCTCCCAACAGTCTCTGTAGCCTTGAGGTTCCTCATACCTCCCAATAGTCCCTGTAGCCTTGAGGTTCCTTATACCTCCCAACAGTCCCTGTAGCCTTGAGGTTCCTCATACCTCCCAACAGTCCCTGTAGCCTTGAGGTTCCTCATACCTCCCAGCAGTCTCTGTAGCCTTGAGGTTCCTCATACCTCCCAACAGTCTCTGTAGCCTTGAGGTTCCTCATACCTCCCAACAGTTCCTTGGGGTACAACATTAGGCCCGATGGATTTCAGAGTGGTTTACATCACAGTTAGAGCTGCATAAGCACTTTAATTTCATTACATTACGATTTGTTGATGACAAATTTCAAGTTGCAAGTTACAATCAAGAGTGATCAGTTTCTACGATCCAGTTTGTTTAAAAGGAATCCGTTCCAAATGCTGAATGATGTGGGATGTCCAGACATAAAGTCTGCCCATTCGCCAGGTTGAAGCACCCGTCACAATGAAGCCGCTGCCAGTTCTACGCAGGGTGTCATACTGTTCTACGCTGCAGCGAACAAAGTGGTTCATCCTAGGATCCAACAAAGTGGCATTCCACATCTATGCAATGTCATAGTGACTACCACTAGGAAAATCTAGGCAGATATGGAAAAGTAGGCTTCGCACATTTTGACAATATGCAGCAGAAGGATGTCACTAGCAGCAGGATGCACTGCATCAACAGAAACTTATTAATAGCATCCTTAAAGAAAATTCCAAGGTCTTCTGATTAAAGCCATGCCTTTCTTCTAAAACAAATGTGATGTAAAGGGCCAGGGCAGGATAGTCAATGCATCGAACAAGGTGACCACGGGAAGGAATTTCATAGACTGACTGATCTCATATTCAGACCCAAATCCAATGTGTTAGAAAAATAAATTCCCCAAAAATTGAATACCTTCAAAGAGGAGACTCAGTGTGCTCCCTGCCTCTGAATAAAGCCCTGACCAAATGAGTAAAACCAATTTTGTCCAACTGATAAAGTGCGGACTTTTCAAAGGGTTCCGCGTCTACAATCTTTCCCAATTCAGATGCTGTGTAGTCCTCTGCAACACTGTCCTCTGGCAGTAGCTGCGGTAGGTCAACCATAGGTGGACAGTCCTAGAGTTAACTAGGCAGGTCAGCTTCACCCAAGCAGTGGCAGTGACACAGAAAACAAGCATTGGCATAGCCAATAGGTCTCGCCTTTGGGACCTTATAAGTGTTTAGCCATGCAGCACATTATCCTGTTAATAATCCGGCCACACAATTTTACGCCCCAGTAGTTTTTAAGCTTGGAATGCTGTTGTTTGCATTTTTTTAAATAGCAAATAACGGGATGCTTTAACATTGTGTTGAAAACTATGGCGCAAAGTAAAAATTTAAGTTTGAGCTGCCAGGTAGCCACACTTTTAAATAGCCCTTTAAAACATGCCACAGCTATTTATTTTCCACTCTGTTGTAGTACAGCCTAGGGCTGGTGGTACAGTGTTACCACAGAATTCGTTCTGTAGCCTCCTGCCTCCGTAAAAGTAGAAGTTCTGCATTACTGTCAGTACTCAGAAGCCCTGAAAACAAGCACTTCTCCTCCATTCGCCAGACGTCACAAACAAGATATAATGCCATCGTCTGGGAGTTTATCGACATTTGTGGTTTGAAACCTGTTAAGTTATAAAAAACACAAAAGCAACTCATCACATCCGATTTGAAACACTTAAAATTGCATCACTGTTTCTGGCGTATTAGAAGAGATTGGGAATATTGCCTTGCGTGTATACCCATGAGACCAAATGATAGTACAGAGACTGCTGCTTTAAGAGCGCCTGTTAGTGCCTAGTTGATGAATGAGATGAACATTGTAATTTTCAAATATAATTATATGCAGATATAATTAAAAATACACGATATCCGGTCGTAATACAGCCAACCTAACACCAGGTTAGGCAACTACAAAGAGATAAGGTAAAGGGCTGAACACATCCCAAAAATATTTATTTGCATGTGCTGTGCAGAGATAAATAAAAATACACGATGTCCGGGAGTTTGACGGGATGTATGCGGGAGTAAGACACCAACATTCCATCAAGTTAGACATTTATGGGGAGATTAGACAAAGGGCTGAAGACATCCCAAAAACACTTTGTGGGTGCTGTGCAGATATAAATAAAAATGCATGATGTCCAGGAGTTCGATGGCGGGGGAAAGGTTGTATGCAGGAGTAAGACGCGAACATTCCACCAAGTTATACAGCTGCTGGGAGAATAGATAAAGGTCTGAAGATATTCCAAAAACACTTGCAGGTATAAATACAAATGCACGATGTCCGGGAGTTCAATGGCGGGGGGCGGAGGGATGTATGCAGGAGTAAAACGCTAGCATTCCACCAAGTTCGACAGCTGCGGGGAGATTAGAGAAACTGCTGAAGACATGGCCAAAACATTTTGTTGCTGTTGTGCTGGTCAGTTAAGCGAGGGTGTTTTTGCACCATACAGAGACAGCTAGCGTAAGAGTGCCTGTGAGTGCCTCGCTGATGAATGTCCTGGTTACAAAGAACAGACAGAGACTGCTGCTTTAAGAGCGCCTGTTAGTGCCTCGTTAATGAATGAGATAAGATGAGCACCGTAAATTCGAAATATAATTATATGCAGATTAAGGGATGTATGCAGGAGTAAGACGCCAACAGTCCACCAAATTTTACAGCTGCGGGGAGATTAGATAAAGGGCTGAAGCTATTCCAAAAACACTTTGTGGGTGCTGGGCAGATATAAATACAAGCATTTGCAATGCAATAGGTCTCCCATTTGTGAAACGTAAAGCTATTGCTCTTTTAAACATAAAAGTGGGCACCGTGGTTAAAAAAAGTGTGGCGCCCGCAATAAATCACAAAAGGGGGAAATATTTAAAAAAAACACCACAAAGGGAAACCGAAAGGAGAAACCCGAGGAGGAGGCAAGGCTTCACTTAAAAACATACATTATGAACTGGAAGCGCTAAAACTGAACAGTTAGGACTCTGTGTAAGCTGAAGGGTCTCTGCCAGAAGATGGTGCGTTATTTGGAAATCGCCGACATTCCAAAGGGGAAACGTTAAAAATGTGTTTGCTTTGTTTTTGCTTTTCTTAAAATAAGGCGAGTACGGAAACAGCAATCGGCTCTCTGAGATCACACAAAGGGTAATAAAACACAGAGGGTGGCGAGCACAGATCTGCCGGTAGAGGAAGCAAGAATAAACAAATGTAAAACAAATGTAAAAGTCACACTGTAGTTGCGATCGGGATGATTGTTTCCAGATGCACATCCCCGTAAAGGAAAACGGAAGACGAAGGAGGGGCCATCACACGCTAGACAGTGTGATGGCCAAATAGATAATTGGGATGATTGCTACCAGATGCACGTCCCTGTCAAAGAAAAGATAAACAAGCGCGGCCGCACAGACGCGAAAAAACAGATGGGAGGCGTCAAAGCAAGAGTGAAAAGAGGCGCGAGATGGAGCAGTTACATGCAAGAGAGAAGGAGCAGAAGGAACAAGCGTGCGCGGCCACGCTAATTGCAAACAGATGGCCCCTGTGCGCCGCTGCTCGCTCCCGCAAGGTGGATGCCAGCACAAGCACGAGTGCTTGAAAAGAGCTGACCGATTTCTAAAGGTCATCTCCTAGAGCAGCGCATGCGCTGCTCTAGGCGAGACCTAAAAATGTCATTCACATGCTATTCCTCTTTCCCAGGGAAGATTCACACAATAGGACGTGTTTCGAACAGCCAATAAATACAGCACCCTGGGGAAATGTTATCGAGTGAGTTTGTTCAACTCTTAATCAGGCCACATGTCTCTGGATTGAGATCTCAGACTCAAAGATTTAATAATAATAAGGGATAAAGCAAGTTCTCTATGTAGAAATTGGTGCCATGAGGTCCAATCCTTGGAGCCCAACGGTAACTAGTAGTTGCAACACCAATCTCCTTACAAACACAGCATCAGCCGGAGCTAACAGCAGCTACTGCCCTTGTAGACATTAGTCACGTAAATCTACAATGTTATCATAGTTATGTGCTTGGGACATCCTCAATTATCCACTGAGGTTATACAAAACAAACCCAGTGAGGCCCAGAGGTCTTTGGGTCTTCTGGGATGATAGGGCCTGGAAGCTGTTGGAAGGTATTCATACAGGAGCACATGGCACTGATGCTACCGGCTGTCGTCCTTTCCTGTAGGATTCCTAGAATTACCATATTTTTCATATTTCCTAGTCTTAATCTTTGTCCCTCTTAAAAGTAATACATTTTAATTGATGTACCTTGATGAGGTTTTAGGACTCAGTACCTTGATTTAAAAAAATTGACATCTTTTCAATTAGCTAATGATAGTAACTTGCATCCTTACTTACAGTGCAGGCACTATACATGAACATTTCAGATTCCAATTCCGGGTATTATTTTTAGCCAGAACCCCTTTCCAGTCAGAGTGCTGGTGAGTAATGAAGAAACTGCTGATTGTTTGAACATATTAATATTTAGAGAACAGGATCCTGACTGGGAATTCATAAAGAAGTGTGACAATTGAAGATAGTGTACTTTGAGCCCAATCTACAAGTTTCCAATGGGACCAAAAGCTCCTGAAATAAGTCGAAATTTCTGGGTGGAACTGCAGGGGACAATGAGGAAGTATCAGCAAGGTTGAGCACATTATAACTTAGTTCCCCTGCAATTTAATATATCAATCCCTGATAACTTTGCACACCTAAAGTTACCAGCACCCACAACACAGGTAGCTCTGTAGGGGGGGACACAGTTTTTGAGTTCAAAACAAGGCACAATTAATAGGGTCTTAAGTGGGAAATGCATCTTTCGAGTAACATATTTACTTCCTACAGATGTATATTTTTATAAAGAAGATGATACGATATGCCCAGAAGCCACGCACTCCTGGTCTAGTGCCAAGGTGGGTATTTGAACCCTGACCCTCAAGTCGGCAGCGTAGCCACTAAGCCACATGGACTCCCGTTTTTAGGTCGAGCCTTGACAGCGCTTGCGCTGTCACTTAGCGACCTGTTGTCGATGCTTTGTGAAGTTCCAACTCTGCCCATTACTTGCCTTTGCTTTTCATTTGTCTATGTCAGTGTCCTTTAAAAATCCTTGCTTGCTAGTGGTCAGTCCTGCCTTTTTGTCCCTCCTTTTTCTCTTCCGTTCCTCCCAAGGAGCAGGGACTAAGTACTGTCTCATTACGCTATGGTTATTTATCTGTTCTTTGGAGGACTCTTTTTTTCTTGGTTGCCTGCTCTGTTACTGTTTGACTGTGTTCAGCTTCGGCGCCAAAGCTGCTTAAATTTAAATATAGCATTGCTCCCTCCCACCTCCTCTTAATGCCACAGTTGTGTTAGTGCTGCCTACCTCGGCGTGCCTCCTGCTCTGCTGGTTGACTTTTGTTTTTGCCTTTATGCAATTTTCGATGTCGATCATTAGTTGGGCTTTTTTAGGTAGGATATTCGTTTGGTTTTGGGCTTCCTTTTAAGGGAGATTGAACTTGTTTTTTGTTGTTTCTTCCTTTTCTTGCACTGTTGTGGATAAATGTAGTGAGCTGTTTATATTCGTCAGTATTACAGAGTGATAAAAGAAGGACTAATGTGACTGACGTTTGCAGTCATGCTAAGACATTCCAGGGACCACCATAAAATCGTTATGCTCATCCCAATTTTCACTAACATTTTGAACTGCTACAAATATAAACATAATAAAGCTGCGTCCTCTGTTGTAAAATAGATATATTTTATATGAAGCGGTTAGATTGATGATGTATCGTAACTAATACTGTGCAAAAATATCTGAACATTTATATCATGTTAAAGATGGGCAAGAAACGTTTATGGTTTACACAATGGTACTCTTATTTGAACCGGAGCTATTTATTTTGCTTTTATACTCAACAATAGCACCACACCAATATGACCGCTGAGTTTACACAGAGCACACGGCTGTTTGCTCTTTTGGAATATTTCCTTGGTTGAGGGTTGCTTAGCGTGTGTCTGCCTGCGACCTGGAGCGGTAGGTTTCCCTCACTCTATTTTGACATATTGTAAACAGCAGCAATAGGTGCTCTGTGCGGGGTGAGATGGGGGCTTTGCGGCTATCCTTCCGAGGCCAGGCATGATTCCGGATTTATCGGGCCGGATGGAGGACGCATTGGACGGAATGGAGGAATAAACTTTTAAGGTATGGATTCAGATCCTTAATGTAATAAAGGATTAAGGATTGCACGGCGTTTTTGAATTGGCTTTTGTGAAAACCTGTATGCAAGGATATTTTGGAGAATAGTTGGTTATACACTGGAGCCATATATACTCGGGATATGCATTGATGATTATGAAGAAGATAATATGAGAGAGTAATAACGAGAATAATTTTCTATACAGATTAAAGCCCTGATGATGTCCCAGATGGGGACGAAACGTGTCGGCTGTAGAAATTATTAATTTGTTTTGAAGTTGGACGATATTGATGACTTGACTCTATGCAAAAATAAAGAACAGAATATGAAGCAGACATCATAAAGACCCTTCTTCTTTGGGACTTCAATATTTGATTGTCAAATTTATGTTTATACTTGACGCTCCTTCTTGATTACTATTGAATTTCTGTATGGCAGTGTGGTTTCTGACGGTGGGCCACGAGAAGTTGAGCGCTCCAATTGACTAATACTAGAGTAATTCAAGTGATAGACTCTCCAGTGCACACAGGGTCTGATCCCCATCGTCAGGTTTTGTTTCATAGTTGAACTCAGCCTTGGCCTCAGTAGAGGGGCTGATGCTGCCTCCAATGCCTCCTCGGATTAGGAGGCAGCTAAGGGAGATGGAGGAGGCGCCACTGAACTTCCTGGGCCCTACCACCGGCAGCCCATGTGCAACTGGCAGGCTACCAAGAGTTCTCTGCAGGAGCACTTCACCTTCATCTTCAATAAGGAGCTTTTGCACGACGTGCACTTTGTAGTGGGCAAGGATCACACAGCGCAGCACATCCCAGCGCACAGGTTGATGTTGCCTGCTGGCAGTGCTGTTGTTTTTGATGCCATGTTCAATTGGGGCATGGTCACCACCTCCGCCAAGATCGAGCTGCCTTATGTGGAGCCGGCTCCCCTCCTTGCGCTGCTCACGAGCTAAAATTCTGAGGTAAGAAGGGAGGGCCACGCTGCTAAGCCAGGCCCGGGGTGGCAGCCATCTCCATAGAGCCCATGTCGACCTTATATACCACCGGGTGAACCACCTGTAACTGCCTCGATATGCCGCGCTTCGATGCCTTGAATGGGCGTGCATGAAAACCTACCTGTGGCATTTCGGAAGCAAACCAAGATTCGAAATAGTCTTGATGAAAGGGCTTTGAATACATACATTTTAGCTGTACAATAGAGCGTGAATAAAAAGGTTCTCTGGGTTTGTTTATTAGAGAATTGGGGTCGGCTGGATTTGAACCTTGACCCGGCTTGTGACCTGATAAGGCTGTAGTTAGGAACGAAGGAGGACTTTGGCAAGTGTGCAGCAGGGTTGAAGTATGGATTTACGTTGGGTCTGTTAGTCACTAAAATGAATGAATGAAATGAAATGAAAGATACATTTATAGAGCGCATGGCTACCCGAAAGCATCCCAGCGCTAGGACTGAACACGGGAGGAGGCGGAGAGGACTACGCAAAGCTAAGGAAACAGAAAGGTCTTCAATTGTTTACGGAAGGCAGCATGGTTTGAAACTATGCGGAGATAAAGTGGAAGAGAGTTCCAGAGTTTAGTGGCGTTATAAGAGAAGAGACGTCCACCACTCCTGGCCTTCTTGATCTTTGGAACCTCGGCTAGATGAAGTTCATCTGATCGAAGTTTCCTATTGGCTTTGTAGGGGCGGATCATGGCTGAGTTGATGGGAGGGCCGATCCCCTGCATAGATTTCTGTACTAGGCACAGTGCCTTGAATCTAATACGTTCCTGGACTGGGAGCCAATGAAGAGAGACGAGTGCCGGTTTCGCCGAATGTCGATTAGTGGCTCCCGTAAAGAGCCTGGCAGCACTGTTTTGAACAGACTGTAGTTTGGAGACTACTGTTGTAGGGGCACCCAGATACAGTGCATTGCCATAGTCCAGTCTGGAAAGTATAAGTGATTGAACCAGTACTTTTTTAGCTTGGAAGGGGAGGAGAGGGAGAACTTTACGGGCCATTCTGAACAAGCCATAGCAGATGGCTGCCGTCTTCTTAGCCTGTACTCTGAAGCTCAGGTCCTGGTCCAGCCAGATGCCCAGGCTCTTGATTTCTGACTTGGGGACCGGGGGGGGGGGCCCATGCCGACTGGCCACATAGAGCTGGATTTGAAGCTGAGGGGGTTGCCTAGTATCATGAGCTCAGTTTTCCCACCATTAAGCTTGAGCTGAGACGCGTCCATCCAATTCGAGATGTCCTCTAGGCAGGAGTAAGACTGTTATTTCTTTGATCCGCTTGGTTAAACGCTACCACCAATTGTGTATCATCGGCATAGGTCACCATGCGAATTCCAGAGGGGGCTATAATAGATGCCAGTGGGGACATATATACATTAAAAAGGGTCGGACTAAGCGAGGAACCCTGAGGGACTCCGCTCAGTAGTGGGGTAGATTTAGATGCAATGTTCTCCTCAAATACCTGAAAGGATCTTCCCTCCAGAAAAGAACACAGCCATTGAAGCGCCGTGCCTGTTACTCCTATATTCCTGAGACGGTGAGCCAGGATCTTGTGGGTCACCGTATCAAATTCTGCACTCAGGTCGAGGAGTATGATGGCAGTCGAACCTCCTGAATCTAAAATGTTCCTACTTTCCTCCACCACGGCTATCAGGGCCGTCTCGGTACTCTGGCGCGGGCGGAAGCCTGTTTGCGAGGAATGAAGTAGGTTGTGCGTTTCGAGAAAACCTGAAAGGTTTTGATTTACGTATTTCTCTGCCATCTTACCTATTCCTGGCAGGAGAGATATAGGGCGGTAGTTGCCCAGATCTGCCGGGTCCAAATTTGGTTTCTTCGGCAGGGCTTTCACCATGGCTCCTTTCCAGGAGGTGGGCACAATTCCTGTGAACAATGACGCGTTAATCAGGTCTGTCAGGTTAGGGGCTATTATTGGAGCTACCTGTTTCAAGATGTTAATCGGTGCGGGATCCTTGGGTGATCCGCTCTTTACCGTGGAAAGCAGGGTGAGGAGAGATTCTTGCGAGAGGGGGGGGGGAACCTCTAGTGTGTGTTCAGAAGGACGTGGGTCAGATTCCGTCTGCTTATAGGAGATCTCACCTGTGTCAAACTTATGCGGCAGGGATTTAAGAATATTCTGAACCTTAGTGGTAAAATATTCTGCCAATTTATTGCAACGTAGACCAGAGGTGTCTGGTACTATTCGTGGGACAGGGGCTTTAAGTAGTTTTTTGATAATACTAAAAGTTTCTCTAGGAGAGTTGGCGGCTGATAAGATCTTACCCTCGTAAAAAGTAGCCTGGGCTTTTTTTATTTCTACTTTATAAGCACCAATAGCCACCTTGTATTCCAACTTCTTGCTGGGTGAAAAATCTTTCCTCCAATGTCTTTCCTTGACCTTACAACGCTGTTTTAAAATACGCAGCTCAGCAGAGAACCAAGGGGACTTATGAGGGCCATTGGTCTTTTTTATCCTAGTCTTCGGAAGGACCACATCCAATGATCCCTTTATCCAGCTAGCGAAGTCATCATTAGCTATAAATGGACATGGATTAGGTATGGGTCGGGTACTTTCCAGTTCTTGAGTCCATTTCTCCAGGGGGAGTTTGGACCAGAGGCGACCTTGGGTCCATATGGATTGAGTGGGAGGTTCGGTGACCTGAGGAGACCAGGAGAGGGAGACCAAAAAGTGGTCTTACCATGGAAGAGGAGTGGGCTCTTCCCCTTTGAGGTCCTCTAGACTAGAGAACACCGGATCAAGGAGGTGTCCTTTAACATGGGTGGGCTGCAGGATTTTTTGAAGCAGTTGGAAGGCCGTGAGATCCCTGGCCAGTTCAATTGCATTTGTCGCTCGTGGATCATCAAAATGAAGATTAAAATCTCCGAGCAGAGTGAGATTAGCCGCTGAGCTTGCCAGGTTAACCGCTGCCTCCAGCAGGGATTTATTAAATGTTCCTACCGCTCCAGGAGGGCGATAGATGAGAATGCCTGTGAAAGAGAGCAACGGTGTAAGTTCTATGACAAAGTGGGCATTCTCACAATCTGAGAGGGGGTTCCCAAGCATGCGACAGGTGAATCGTTCCTTATGGATAATAGCAATACCCCCGCCTTTACCTGTTGTTCTGTCTACCCTCTGCATCACAAAGCCAGGTGGGAGTGCTTGCACAATATCTGGCTCAGAACTGGTGTTAAGCCAAGTTTCCGTTAGGAACAGCACATCCGGATCAGAGTTTTTGAGTAGCATCCAGATCTCTGCTGTATGTTTGGGCAGGGATCTGCAGTTTAATAAAAAGATGTTATACTGGGCCTTAACTGAGGTGGATGCTAAGTTACTAATAGTGAAGTTACACCTACAGTAGGGGCATTTTTCGGGGAACTGTTCCGGCGGGAGAACGTGGACACAGGCCGCCCCTGCAGAGCCATTAAGCTGTTTAAGCTGAGTGCTGGAGTAATAATGTCGAGTTGGGGGAAAAGGAGCAGGGGTCATCACGCGCCTTTATCTGGCTGAAACTGCGTTGGGAACAGCAACTAGACTGCTGACCCGGCGTTCGGCGAGGAAAGCGGAAGTAAGTAAGCTCCTTCACCCCCAGAGCAATGAACACAGTTTTGTCCCCACCCAACACACAGTAAATTTTTTAAAAAGTAAAATCACCGTTTTAAAAGCAGTTTTAAAAGCAGTTTTAAAAACAGTCAAATTAGCAGCAAATAAACGCTAAAACAATATGACCAGCAGAGTCACTCTCAGTGCACGAGTGCTCTGCCTCCGGTCTCGTGTCGGCCCAAGAGCGGTCGCGTCATCACGCGCCTTTATCTGGCTGAAACTGCGCCGGGAATGACTTTGTTTTGCACATACAGTAATTTGGTGGCCTCCTCTTTTCTCTGCTTTATCTACCATAGTTTTTATCTAGTTTTTGCCACAGAATTATTAGCTTTTGGCTTAGTGTCTGCACTGTTTTGTAGTGCATTGCTGATTGCTGCCGAAAGATTCACATGCTCTTTATACAGCATCAAGTTAATATTTGTACTGTACACAGCCATTAAACAGAACCTCTATGGGTTAGAGTTTTGCCCTGATAATTTTATTTGATTTACTCCCAGCTTGTAGGCAACTTATCAAATGTCGAGTAAGACGTTCTTGTTGTCCGTCCCAGCGGAGTCCTTATGACTGCTAGCCTTGTTCACTACCAACACTGCACTGTTTCAAGCAGTGAGGACAGAATTGCAATCTGTCCGCACTGTTCCCTGTTAGCACTTCGTAATGTCTGCAACTGTATTGCACTATCATCTATGAAGGTCTCCAAGTGCTCTGCTAGCCTGGGCGCTACCAACAGGGCCGGACTGGCCGTAGCGGGCACCGGGCATTTCCCCGGTGGGCCGCCAGGGTGTGGGCTGGTTTTGGGCTCCTGGGGGGCCGTTTTTGTTACCGGGGGCCGGCAATATCGGCCCCCTGTAACAAAATCAGCTGAAACCGGCCCTAGCAAACAGCTCGGCCGCACCCCCACCCCCCTGGAGGAGGGGCTGGCCGAGCAGTTTGCCAGGGCCGGTTTCGGTTCCCAGTCCGGCCCTGGCTACCAATGCAGAATGTGTGCTGGTGGCTCTGCACACTGTCTGTCAATCCTTCACACAAGCAGGACTATCAGCTCTGCACTCCTGCTGCCGGGAGTATATAGAGTCCAGAGTATAATATAATATTAACACACCTGAACACAAAATGCCAACTCCGTTTAACATACTGTTTACTATCTAATACACCAAAGCAAATATGCAGTAACAAAGCAAACTGCACCCACATATTAAAGGTTAGACCTATTGACTTCGCCCGTGTTTTTTTTTTAATGAGACTGTACTTTGATGAGATTTTGCAAAATAAATTTGAATCCCCACTACGTGATAATTTACAACTGAGACAAGAATAGACATGTTTTTCATTTTTAGTGCTGCAATATTATCAGCAACTAACTGCATGAATTGGGGTATTGGGAGAGCAAATAGAAACAATTGTGACATTTCTTGCTAAAAAGTGGACTGAGGTGCCGGAATTATACACCCAAGATGGAACAGAGGCATGTCCGTTTTTAATGGTGTTAAAAGATGATTTTTGTATTGCATTTTGTATTGTGGACCAAGGTTAATTTATAGAGCGGTTCCCTATAAATATACATTGGTCCACAATACAAAATGACCAACTTTCTCTCTTTCCCACACACTCTTCTCCTCCGCCTGGAGTTCATTCACCACTTCGTGCACAAACTGCCTGTCCCTCTCTATCTTCCTATCTATTCTGTGTAGCTCTCACCCCATCTATTCACCAGACCACATCATTCCACAACACTGCACACCACACAATTCCACCCACACAATTCCACAACTAACGATTCCAATCCAAACCACATACATCCACTCCACTCCAAACCAAAACACATAGGTAAAAGACATTGTCATTTAAAACGCCAATAGCTCTAACTCTGACAAATGCGAGACCTATTGCATTGCAAACGCTTGTTACCCAAGTTGGTATCGTGACTCAACTAGCATGCCTGTCCCCAGGGGCCGAGGCACACGCACACCACAAACACCTTTTTAAATTTCCACTCGCTGACTAGAACGAGAATATGCCACTTCCTGTAACCTACAATCGCTATAATTAGAATGCCATGTCTGCCACTTACTTCGAGCAAAGATGTTATTTGGGGCTTCTAGAAGGGTTAGCATACTAACACGCAAACGTGACGTGCACGCTCGAATGTTCTCGAAGATGGCGCTTCCAACACAGAGCAGCAATAATGAAACCAGATGTTTATTGCGAGTTGGAGCCATCATTGTTAAATATAATATGTGCCGTCAAAGCACGCAGTGGTTAAAGCAGGACCCCAATCTAAGGGGAAGGGCTCCTGAAAACAGGCTTTGTTTGTGTGCAGACCAATCGCCTCCATAAATGTACGGATTCAGACGAGCACAAGGAGGTGTTTAGCATTGTCTACTGTGAGCCCCCTCTTTATGTCAATGATTGGGGAATTCGCACTCACGAAAGGGATGTACTCGGTGTGTTCCTTGTTTCGCTTCAGGAGGGGCTGAAATATACAGGTGCTAACTAACCATAATTTATCAGTTCTCCCGCCAAGAAACCATCCCAAGCTGCCTCTGTATTTTGCAAAATAGCTCAACATCTCCTAAGTATAAAATAAGGTTTTAATTTCATATTTATTACTTTGTAGTAGACATTACATCACCGGTAAGTTAAAATGATATCTATACATATATTTATGTATATATATATTTAATATATGTTTGTGTGTGTGATTCTGCGGCAGCAGCTTTTTTTCGCACAATTATGGGTTTGCCACATTTGCCATATAAATTATCCATCATTTTATTTCCAACTATGAGCAAATTTTTTATTTTGTAATTGCGTTTTCAGAAAGGGCAAATATTTGTCCAAGCAAACATAGGGGGTCATTACAATAGCGGGTGGATCGCCACCGCCCGTATGGCGGTGGCGATCCGCCCGCTATTTCCCTCCGCCCGCCACACATTTACCCCCCGCCATATTACTATGGTGGGGGACCCCGGCGGACGGAAAAACCGTCCGTCGCTTGTCCGCTGGTCGACTCGTCGACCGGCGGAAAGGGGCATTATATGGTGGCGGTGTCTGCAAGACACCGCCATCCATATTACGATGCTGGCGGAGGTATGCCTTTCCATGGCGGCGTTGCCGCCATGGAAAGGCATACGGTAATTGTAATTGGGGCCCGTTGCGGGCCCCCAGGGTGTTAAGGGGGGTGGGGGGTGCACACCCCTGCATTTGAATGCACAAGGTGGCAGGCACCGCGCGGTGCCTGTCACCCTGTGCATGCAAATGCACAACATGCATTTCAGCATAGTGGCGGGCGGTGCTGTGAGCACCGCCCGCCACAATGCTGAGTATGGGGGATGCGCCCGCCAGTGTGGCGGGCGCATCCTAATTCGAATCGCGGGACCGCCGCACATGTGGCGGGCGGTCCCTTTCTCCGTTGCAATGGCGGGCGGACTTTGTCCGCCCGCCATCGTAATGGACCCCATAGCACTTTAAAGTACGAGTAATAAAGTAAAATATCATAGACATGAGCAAAAGTTAGACAGATTTAAGCTCTTGAATACTACAGGTAGAACACTTTAGAGATGTATTCTTGGATGGTGAGGCAGATAACTGTATAAACAGTGTCAAACATGGGGGGGATTAATTGTCTAGGAAAAAGTGCAGATCCAGGGCAGATTTTGAGAAAATTAGTTTGCAGAATGTGACATAGGGAAGACTTATGGGTCGATTCCGATTCGGGCCGGAAAAAGCACCGACCGACTCGGAGCCGGAAAAATTACCGACCGACACGTACCAGTGGCGCCCGACACGCCAAGTACGATGCAAGCCGCGATAAATCCGACCGACACGTCAGGAAACCAAGCCGACCGACCGAGCCGCTCGGAAAATAGCAATCCGGCCGGAAAAACACGCGAATCCAACCGACCAACACGCACCCGGAACAAATCCGACCGAATCGTACCCGCCAACTCCAACCCGCAAAGTACGATGCAAGGCGCATAAAACCCGACCGAGTCGGACGGAGGACAAGCCGTACGACCGACACGCATACAAAACCGAGCCGAAGCAACACAATACACCGCGACCGACGCGTACGCAGCATACAAAACTGCACAAACACAGCGTGAACGAAACGGAGAACACCGTACGAGACCAATGCAGGGTCCGACTCGGTCACAAGAACGTTTCCAACATACACAAACAGCACAAAGGAAAAATCACCCAAAAAAGGCCAAACAAGCAATTACCAAGCCAATAAATACTGGGGGGTGGGGACAGAGAACAAAGACACACCCACAACTCCACCTATATAAAGGACACAAATCACTACCATGAGCCTTTGCAAATGCCATTCCACTGCCAGCACCCAAGAGAAAGCAACCACACACCCACAGCTCACCCCCTCACACAAGCCACACACCATCAGCACACCAACAAATACCTACCTCACATACACCCAGCAAAACACACACTCACACACCCTCACCTGCACACCAACACACACATCACTCACCATCACCACCCATCACCATGCCCCCAAGAAGAATCCCAAGTTCCTAGATTGTGAATTGGAAGTCCTGGTAGACGAGATCCTCAGGGTGGAGCCACAGCTGTTTGGCACTCTGGTCCAACAGACCCCCATGTCGCAGAAAACCAAGATGTGGGAGAGGATCATCAACAGGGTGAACGCCCAATCACCATGTCGGCGCACAAAGACGGACATCCAGAACAGGTGGTATGACGTGCGCAGGAGGGTACGGGACCTGCTGAAGATAGACTACATCAACAGCCAACATACCGGCAGTGGCCCTCCTGCCAAGCCAATATACCTCAGGCCCTGGGAGGAGAAGGTGCGGGCCATCCTTCCGCCAGTGAGCGTATATGGACTAGAGAACATCCCAGAGCCTGGTGAGTACACAACAAATGTACACAATAAACTGCCACAAAACACACACATCACTGTCAAGGGGAGAGTCAAACCATGCACACATAGCAATTACACAGCAACTAGAACAGAATCATCCCAAAATGTGTATGTCAGTCAGATAAACACAACACATGCCATCAAAAAGTCACATCCAACTGTGCCAACACATGTACAAACACAACCACAACTACAGCTAGGCAGTGGCACAAATAGAACTAACACACACATCCACACATGTAGCCACCACAACAACACCAACACACAGTGAAGACCACTCAAAGGAAGGAATTCTGTGTATGCTGGCCAAGTCAGTGTAGCCAATAGCATCATGGGAGTCGCAGTCACACATATTGCCCCCCCACAACTGTCCCATCAACACCACCCTGAACCATGCTCACATCACAGGGAGTGGAGAAGGACTCACAAGATGGCTGACACTGGCTACTGCTGTGGGGAGCACAAGGCCCTGCTGCCAACTGTGCACCAACAAACAGCAGGACACCACTGACTGACATCCTGAGAGACAACTTACACTCCCTGCAATGCAAGCACGTTCCATGGTGGGATATCTGGCTGGCTGGGTGGGAAGGGGGACTTGCAGCACTGACCATAGTCACCAGCACCTCCCCTCACACCCCCCAACACAAACTCCACAGTACCCACCTGGTAGAATGCAATGCCCTCCATCCTAACACAAGATCCCACAAAGCACCACCACCCTGGGTTATGTTGTGTGAAGCACAGGGACACTCTTGGGACTCTTAGCCAAACAACTGCCAGGACAACACTCCCAGCCATCCTGTCAGCACAGCCAGCCCACCCCACAGGGAAGCAGAGTCAAAGGAAGGAAGCATGGGCATGCTGGGAAGGGGGTGGAGGCAATAGCATGATGGGAGTCGTAGTCACAGACATTGCTCAGCCTCACAACTGGCCCATCAACACCACCCTGAACCATGCTCACATCACAGGAGTGGAGAAGGACTCACAAGATGGCTGACACTGGCTACTGCTGTGGGGAGCACAAGGCCCTGCTGCCAACTGTGCACCAACAAACAGCAGGACACCACTGACTGACATCCTGAGAGACAACTTACACTCCCTGCAATGCAAGCACGTTCCATGGTGGGATATCTGGCTGGCTGGGTGGGAAGGGGGACTTGCAGCACTGACCATAGTCACCAGCACCTCCCCTCACACCCCCCCAACACAAACTCCACAGTACCCACCTGGTAGAATGCAATGCCCTCCATCCTAACACAAGATCCCACAAAGCACCACCACCCTGGGTTATGTTGTGTGAAGCACAGGGACACTCTTGGGACTCTTAGCCAAACAACTGCCAGGACAACACTCCCAGCCATCCTGTCAGCACAGCCAGCCCACCCCACAGGGAAGCAGAGTCAAAAGGAAGGAAGCATGGGCATGCTGGGAAGGGGGTGGAGGCAATAGCATGATGGGAGTCGTAGTCACAGACATTGCTCAGCCTCACAACTGGCCCATCAACACCACCCTGAACCATGCTCACATCACAGGGAGTGGAGAAGGACTCACAAGATGGCTGACACTGGCTACTGCTGTGGGGAGCACAAGGCCCTGCTGCCAACTGTGCACCAACAAACAGCAGGACACCACTGACTGACATCCTGAGAGACAACTTACACTCCCTGCAATGCAAGCACGTTCCATGGTGGGCTATCTGGCTGGCTGGGTGGGAAGGGGGACTTGCAGCACTGACTATAGTCACCAGCACCTCCCCTCACACCCCCCCCAACACAAACTCCACAGTACCCACCTGGTAGAATGCAATGCCCTCCATCCTAACACAAGATCCCACAAAGCACCACCACCCTGGGTTATGTTGTGTGAAGCACAGGGACACTCTTGGGACTCTTAGCCAAACAACTGCCAGGACAACACTCCCAGCCATCCTGTCAGCACAGCCAGCCCACCCCACAGGGAAGCAGAGTCAAAAGGAAGGAAGCATGGGCATGCTGGGAAGGGGGTGGAGGCAATAGCATGATGGGAGTCGTAGTCACAGACATTGCTCAGCCTCACAACTGGCCCATCAACACCACCCTGAACCATGCTCACATCACAGGGAGTGGAGAAGGACTCACAAGATGGCTGACACTGGCTACTGCTGTGGGGAGCACAAGGCCCTGCTGCCAACTGTGCACCAACAAACAGCAGGACACCACTGACTGACATCCTGAGAGACAACTTACACTCCCTGCAATGCAAGCACGTTCCATGGTGGGCTATCTGGCTGGCTGGGTGGGAAGGGGGACTTGCAGCACTGACCATAGTCACCAGCACCTCCCCTCACACCCCCCCACACAAACTCCACAGTACCCACCTGGTAGAATGCAATGCCCTCCATCCTAACACAAGATCCCACAAAGCACCACCACCCTGGGTTATGTTGTGTGAAGCACAGGGACACTCTTGGGACTCTTAGCCAAACAACTGCCAGGACAACACTCCCAGCCATCCTGTCAGCACAGCCAGCCCACCCCACAGGGAAGCAGAGTCAAAAGGAAGGAAGCATGGGCATGCTGGGAAGGGGGTGGAGGCAATAGCATGATGGGAGTCGTAGTCACAGACATTGCTCAGCCTCACAACTGGCCCATCAACACCACCCTGAACCATGCTCACATCACAGGGAGTGGAGAAGGACTCACAAGATGGCTGACACTGGCTACTGCTGTGGGGAGCACAAGGCCCTGCTGCCAACTGTGCACCAACAAACAGCAGGACACCACTGACTGACATCCTGAGAGACAACTTACACTCCCAGCAACTGCGGGATATCTGGCTGGCTGGGTGGGAAGGGGACTTGCAGCACTGACCATAGTCACCAGCACCTCCCCTCACACCCCCCAACACAAACTCCACAGTACCCACCTGGTAGAATGCAATGCCCTCCATCCTAACACAAGATCCCACAAAGCACCACCACCCTGGGTTATGTTGTGTGAAGCACAGGGACACTCTTGGGACTCTTAGCCAAACAACTGCCAGGACAACACTCCCAGCCATCCTGTCAGCACAGCCAGCCCACCCCACAGGGAAGCAGAGTCAAAAGGAAGGAAGCATGGGCATGCTGGGAAGGGGGTGGAGGCAATAGCATGATGGGAGTCGTAGTCACAGACATTGCTCAGCCTCACAACTGGCCCATCAACACCACCCTGAACCATGCTCACATCACAGGGAGTGGAGAAGGACTCACAAGATGGCTGACACTGGCTACTGCTGTGGGGAGCACAAGGCCCTGCTGCCAACTGTGCACCAACAAACAGCAGGACACCACTGACTGACATCCTGAGAGACAACTTACACTCCCTGCAATGCAAGCACGTTCCATGGTGGGATATCTGGCTGGCTGGGTGGGAAGGGGGACTTGCAGCACTGACCATAGTCACCAGCACCTCCCCTCACACCCTCCCCAACACAAACTCCACAGTACCCACCTGGTAGAATGCAATGCCCTCCATCCTAACACAAGATCCCACAAAGCACCACCACCCTGGGTTATGTTGTGTGAAGCACAGGGACACTCTTGGGACTCTTAGCCAAACAACTGCCAGGACAACACTCCCAGCCATCCTGTCAGCACAGCCAGCCCACCCCACAGGGAAGCAGAGTCAAAGGAAGGAAGCATGGGCATGCTGGGAAGGGGGTGGAGGCAATAGCATGATGGGAGTCGTAGTCACAGACATTGCTCAGCCTCACAACTGGCCCATCAACACCACCCTGAACCATGCTCACATCACAGGGAGTGGAGAAGGACTCACAAGATGGCTGACACTGGCTACTGCTGTGGGGAGCACAAGGCCCTGCTGCCAACTGTGCACCAACAAACAGCAGGACACCACTGACTGACATCCTGAGAGACAACTTACACTCCCTGCAATGCAAGCACGTTCCATGGTGGGATAACTGACTGGCTGGGTGGGTGGGTGGGAAGGAGGTCTGGCTGTCAACCAAACACAATCAATGCAGACCATGTTCACACCCCAGAGAATACATAGAAATGCCCAAATAATGCAGGACAATGTGCCACACCAATATCAACCCCTGACTGTGACGACTTAGGACAATACAATGTACAGGCCCGCACCCCGAGGCACAGTCACAACTGTCAGGTGTGTCAACCACTGATGCCTGCAGAAACATGACATACATTGTTTGTGTCTCCCAAAACAGGTGATGATAGGGACACAGCAGCAGACGCTGAGGAGTCCCAGTCCCAGGCTCAAGAGGATGCCGAGCTCACTGGCGTCGTACAGCCTCTGTCCTCCTCGGACGATGAAGAACAACCTGGCACATCCGGTGCAAGTCAACATGCTGCACCAGCAGGACCACCAGCTGCAGCACCAGCAGGTCCACCAGCTGCACCCCCTGCACCCACCCCTCCAACGACTGTCACCACGAATACCATCCCTGCCGACATGGACAGAATAAGGAACAACACCAGCGCAGTGACCCTGGACCAACCTGGGGCCATGGACACCACCACCACCACCACCCCCAAGGTGGACCAGGGTTATCTGTGCGTGCAACTGCACACACTGCACATGTCAGCAGGGGTGGTGGGAGGGGTGGGAGACAGAGGTCGCTGCTTGCAGACGTTGCTGGTGTGCATGAAGACCCACAACTGGTACGCATAGCTGATGCGTACCAGTCCAGCACCGGAGAGCTCAGCCAGGTAGTGGGGCTCCTCAGAGACATCAAACAGCAGCAGGCTGCCCATCATGCCCGCTTGGACTCCCACATGTCCCACGTGGAGTCACACATGTCACGTGTGGACTCCCACATGTCCCGCGTGGAGTCCAAGTGGGATGTACTACATGAGATGACGGCGGTGCACAGGGACATTTTACAATGCCTCCGCCAGATGAACAGCAACCAGTCCACACCTCCCTGTGTGCCAACAACATCTGGTACCGAACAAACTGCAACTGCCACAGGGAGGGAGGAGGACTCTGGCGGAGAGTCCCCTGCACCGCAGCAGCCTGCACTTGAGGGCCCCCCCCAAGAAGAGGGGTCGTCCGAGGAGGGGAAAGTGAGAGGCTGATGGCCAAGCGCAACTCCCAGGAAGCCTGAACCTGTTCTGGATTTTCGCCTTTGTGCACAGACTGTTCACCCTGTTGATGGCAACACTACTCCCACACATTGCATGGGGAGTACAAGTTGGAACAATGTGTCAGACAACTGTGGCCCCGATACTGGGGATTCTGTCTACCTGGACTTTCTATTCATCTAGGAACTTGGGATTGCAAGATTCATGTACAGCACAATCCATCCTATGCACTATTATCACAGATGTATCACAATAAACACACTAATACACCATACTTGCCTCTGTCGTGATTCCAACGTGGGTGCTGTTATGGGGATGATGAACTGCAAAATTACACTGTGTATGCGAACTGCAACAGCAAGGACAACACAGGCATGTGAGTACAGGCAACGTGACACATATGAGGGAGACACACCACCAGGGCTACACAACACATACACACCTAGGCCATCTGACTCATTGCCTACACTGATGTTGCCAGGGAAGACGGTGCAATGCACAGACACCACACCCATTCCCAGTTGTAGTCAAGTAGCCCACAGGTGCAGTAAGCAAATGGCAGTCAAATGTGTGACCACAGACAACGCACATCACTAAGTGAAGCACAGGTTTATTACACAGTAGCAACATGCCGTAACCACTACAGATGCAAGGTAACCCCACCTGGTAGCGGGCACACAGTCAACAACTGTAGACAGAAGGAAGTCCATGGGTGTGGCGCACATCACCTGTAGGGACACAACAGCTACCAGCCTGGATGTGCAATCACGTCGTCGGTGGACACAGTTGACCAAACGAATCTGAAAGTACCCTGTGAAGGACAGAAATGACACACAGTCAAAAGCAATGCAGTACAGGACAGAACAGCAAAACTCATGCACAATACATGTTACAAGATACCCACCCAGAACCAAGTTAGCATGTCAACACTGTTGGGGAGTACAGCCCACCTGTCACCACACATCGCAACACACATCCTGTCAAGTAGCCCATGGACACACTCCAACAGCACCAGAGCACCACCCACACATCATGCCAACTCACATCATTCACATGACACCTCAGGATACTCACATTCAGCTAAAGAAGTTGGTGATGAGCTGTGTGCGGACATCACCATCACCATCATCATCATCATCGTCACTGGCATCGTGGTCCAGGCCAGGATCCTCCACAGGTGGCGGATGTTGGTCATCGTCATCCTGGATGAGAGGCAACTCCTTCCGCACTGCCAGGTTGTGGAGCATGCAGCAGACGATGATAATCTTGCACACTTTCGCAGGGGCATATGGGAGGGACCCTCCGGTCTTGTCCAGGCAGCGGAAGCGGCTCTTCAGGAGACCAAAGGTCCGCTCAATCACTCTCCTGGTCCGACCATGTGCCTCATTGTAGCACATCTGGGCAGGTGTCACAGGGTTCCTGAGGGGTGTCAGCAACCACGGCATGTTGGGGTATCCCGAGTCACCTACGGACAGACAAGTGCACATCAGCTGACTTGGAAAAGTGGGCGGAATACTACAGATCAGATCACACACAATGGCACAAAGTCAGTACACACCGACAAGCCAGGCACGCTGGTTCTGCATCTGTGCCATCAACCTGGGGATGCGACTACTCCTCATCACAAAGGCATCGTGTGCTGAACCAGGGAAACGGGCACACACGTGTGTGATGGTCATGTCTGCAAGACACACCACCAGTGCATTGACCGAGTGGTAGTGCTTGCGGTTCCTGTAGGCCTGCTCCTGGGCCTGTGGTGGTACCAAAGCCACATGTGTCCCATCAATGGAGCCAATGACATGCGGCATCCTCCCCAGGGCATAAAAGTCACTCTTCACGTCAGTGAGTCGTCGCAGTCTAGGGAAATAGATGTACCGGTTCAGGAAGAGCAACATTGCCGCCAAGAAATCGCGGAGCACACGGCTGAACATGGTCTGTGACATCCCACCAGCAGACGCCACAGTATGTTGGAAGGTACCGGTGGCAAAGAAGTGTAGGGCTGCCATCACCTTCACCTTGGGGGTCAGCGCTGTAGGATACGGCCGGCCAGGCTGCAAATGTGGGGACAACTGCACTGCAAAATCCTCAATCAGCTGCCTGGTGAAGCGGTACCGTCGGATGCTGTCCCGTTCCACCATCGTTGCCAGGTCTGGGAATGGCCGATGGACAGCAGGAGCTCTGCAGTGCAGAGGAGAAGTAAGCAAGATCGTCAGTCACCCCACATATGCGGCATTGAACACACTCAAGATCCCAACATACATCATCATGAGGCACAACTACATGAAGTGTGCAGTACCGGAACGACATGTATGGTACATACATGGCCAACATCTGTCAACACGGTCCTACAGGTGGCATCAATTTGTCCCAGGTTGGCCCATTGGATATCATGATGCTGTGTCACAGTCACCCCCCAGTGACATGTGAGGACAGATGTGCCCCAGGCACCACAGCTCAACGACAGGCACATTCCCAGGGACCCTGTAATGCCACATGGACACTGGCATCACCTGGAGTATCATGTGTACACCACAACAAAACAAACATGACCCCCACAGGTAGTGGCCACACTTGCCATGGCAGGAGAGCCATGGACGTCTGTGACACACACGCACAACATCAGAGTCCATGCACACACAACGTGGATGTGGAGACTGTCTCCCATTGTGCACATGAAATCAGAGACATTGTAAACACTACATGCACAAAGACTGTGGAGGGCCATCACTATTGTGCCACTGGGACACCCTGGCTCAAACATACCGTCCCACATGGGACTCACGGGGTATGTGACATGACATACACAAACACCACTGTGAAATGTGACCATGACACATGCACAGATATGAACAGTTGCACATCACAGTGGTCACGTACACGTAACACCCAGGATCCTGTCCCCATTAACACGTGCACAGCCTGGGGGTGGCTGCCCACAGGTGACACCCACAGGACAACATGTACACCAACATACACACAATAGGAAATGCAGCCTTACATGCCTTATGATAAGGTTTGGACAGGCTGTCGTGATGTAGGTGTGCCCCTCACTCCCTGGGAGCTATCTGTGGCTGGCACATGTCCATCTGAGACAGGCATGCTGACCTATGCCAGTCACATATACAGTGATGCGTTGAACAGCAATGGACCGATCGGTGCCTCCGGCCGGCCCATTGCTTTCAATGTGTGCGGGTACGCGTTGTACCCCTGTGCGCGTTGAACTGCAATGGACCGATCGGTGCCTCCGGCCGGCCCATTGCATTCAATGTGTGCGGGTACGCGTTGTACCCCTGTGCGCGTTGAACTGCAATGGACCGATCGGTGCCTCCGGCCGGCCCATTGCTTTCAATGTGTGCGGGTACGCGTTGTACCCCTGTGCGCGTTGAACAGCAATGGACCGATCGGTGCCTCCGGCCGGCCCATTGCTTTCAATGTGCGGGTACGCGTTGTACCCCTGTGCGCGTTGAACAGCAATGGACCGATCGGTGCCTCCGGCCGGCCCATTGCTTTCAATGTGTGCGGGTACGCGTTGTACCCCTGTGCGCGTTGAACAGCAATGGACCGATCGGTGCCTCCGGCCGGCCCATTGCTTTCAATGTGTGCGGGTACGCGTTGTACCCCTGTGCGCGTTGAACAGCAATGGACCGATCGGTGCCTCCGGCCGGCCCATTGCTTTCAATGTGTGCGGGTACGCGTTGTACCCCTGTGCGCGTTGAACTGCAATGGACCGATCGGTGCCTCCGGCCGGCCCATTGCTTTCAATGTGTGCGGGTACGCGTTGTACCCCTGCGCGTTGAACAGCAATGGACCGATCGGTGCCTCCGGCCGGCCCATTGCTTTCAATGTGTGCGGGTACGCGTTGTACCCCTGTGCGCGTTGTACCTCAATGGACCGATCGGTGCGCACCCATTGACAATGGGCTTGCCTGGCAACGGACGCGTTTTCGAATTTCGAACGAGTCGGTTGCTGGAAAATCAGTTGGTCACCCACAACAATGTTGCAAAATCATGTATGTCATGAAGTTGAAGTTTTGAAGGATGCTGTGGGCGTGTTTTGGTGCTGCTATTCCATGGATTGGCCAGATTCAGAAGATGCAAACGACTTGGACCTATCACTTTGGACACAAGGGACAGTATCTGCCTCTCCAGCACATATATATTGCTGCCTGTTCCCCTGAGAGCCCACTTGCCTGCACTACATGCTCCAGGACGACATCTGCCACTGCACTGCTGCTGTCTCTGCCCCTCTGGACCCTGCAATGGCACGTACTGTGGAGAGAGCCCCAGCCTTCAGCCTTGAGGAGAACCAGGCCCTGCTGGACAGCCTACTTCCACAGTACAGCAAGCTGTATGGGACACCAGGGGAGCAGGTGAGTGTTCTGTGCACTGCCTTTCTGAATGTGCATTTTGTCTGACTAGCAAGGCTGAGAGTCAGCACACCACTGGCTAGCAGGCTCACTGAGTAGTTGTCACCCCCATAGTGTGTAGTGACTTGCACTGGACAGGTATGGTGCAGTGACAGTGCTTCTGAACAGGGTTTTACTCCCCATGCAATGATACCATGTAGTGACTTCTGGAAAACTGTCCATGGGCAGCCGTGCACTGCCTGGGTACACCATGTGCCCCTGTGATTGCGACATGTATATGCAACTGTGTCATGCACGGATATGTTGCATGTGTAGTAATGGCCTTATCACTTTGTCATCCTGACAGGCTTCTGCCCATCGGAAGCATGAGATATGGAAGGACATCGTCCGGGCTGTCCGGTCCGTGGGGGTCTACAAGCGCCGGATCCGCAACTGCCAAAAGAGGTGGCAGGACCTTCGGGGCTGGACCCGGAGGATTGCACGGGTCCAGCTGAAGCTGTCGCCTCCTCGCAGGAGGGGCGGAACACGGACCCTGACCCCCACATGCTCAGGATCCTGGCGGTGGTCTTTCCAGACCTGGATGGGCAGCTGAAGGCCAGAGAGCAGCAAGGAGGGGGTGAGTCAAAGACTGCACTGTGTACTCTGTCTAACATGCTATGTGCCCTCCTCGGGCCAGGTTGAACTGCCACAGTACAGCAGTCATGTTGTCCAGGAGCCATGTCCCTCTATTGTGCACTGCCCACTCCTCATCTGATACCCAGGTGTGGCCCTTACATGCAGGGAATTCTGTCACTTAGGACTGTGTCCTTGCAGTTTGCTTGACTCAAGGTGGGAGACAGCATCTGTTTCCCTGACTCTGTGGTGGGCATCATGGGTGGGTCCATTGCTTACACAATGCCTGTATTCTGACATGTATTCAGCGTGTTACTTTGATCTGTGGTCCAATTGCTGAGCTGATCCACCACATGTGGCTGGGGTACCTGGCACACACCCATGCTGCGGGTGGGAACAATGTTTGGGCCCCAGGAGTATGTATATGACGTGTGTCACACATACTTAGCCAGCTGCCTACAGTCCAGGGCTCATCCCTCATTCATGTGGGGCTGGACAGTCATGCCTACTCCAGGCCATACAATACACTCTGTACTCCCACTCCCGTGTATCAGCGGACACATTGTGCACAGTGATTTGACCCCTCAGGTGTCTGCCTCTGTGTCAGTGTGCTGTGGATTAGTCGCCAGGACTGCTGTGGAGTTTCTTGGTAGGGGCTCAGCATGCCACTGGAGATGTGACCATAGGAGACGATACTTGTGTGACACATAGGTGTCTGATCAGCTGCCCATGCAGAATGGGGCATGTAAATGTGAAGTTCAGGCAGCTGTTCCCCATGCACAGCAGAGTGTGAGGGGCTCAGGTTCAGAGGGTAGTGTCACAGGTCTCCCATATGTCCAATAGGTATGACCTGGACAGATGAGGGTTAAGAGGATGTGTTGTGGGGGGATGTACATGTGCACTTGTGCAGCTCCAGGACTTGCATTCCCCATGACCTACTATTGTGACACAGTGCAGAGTGTTGTTGTCTGGCTGCAAAGTCATACATCACTGAGACAGTGATGTATGACTTTGCAGTCATGCCTCCGCCATGGCATGTGTCTACTGATTGGTGATCCTGCAGGGGAGTGACATGTGCTACATGCACACCATAGTGGCGCTGGCTATCAGGACATGGGTGCATCATGGTGTCTGTCGCTGGTATGCATCACATGCATTTCCTATTTGACTCTGGGCATCCCTTACATCCGTAAACCTGTACTGACTCAGTGGCAAGAGCTGTGATGTGTCCACACCGTGTCCTCTGCACTGTCCAACTACTGTGTACTTGGTGCATGTGTCAACACTGGGGTGTTGCAATCCAACAGACACCAGACAGATGGGTGCAAGGCCATGTGGGATGTGAGTGCCATGCTTGGCATCAGACTGACAATTGACTTCTCCTGTTCAATTAGTGCACTTTTAGCAATGTACAACTAATGATGCCAGGGCTTGCTCTGTGATGTGCTGTGCTCACAGTGGTGTGTGCGTTATGTGCAGGTGACTGATGTCTGTCTGTTTCCCCATTGTTTGCAGATACATCCACGGCCACGGAAGGGGACAGCTCCACGGACCAGGAGGAGCCGGAGAGCCAGACTGGGTCAGCAGCCGAGGAGTGGTCGGAGGGACCCAGTGGCACGGAGGGCGAGGGGAGCCACACCGAGGAGTCCTCAGCAGCATCCACCTCAGCTGAGGACCAGAGCAACTCGGAGGATGACTCCCTTGTGGAGGCGGGTGTCAGCAGCCACCACACCCCAGCTAGTGTTGCTGTCCCCGCCACCACCAGCACCACCACCGCCCTCCCATCGGCTCCCATTCCCCAGGTCCGTGGAGGCTCCCATGTCCGGGAGCGTGTCTCCTTTGGGCCAGGCACCGCACCCCTGCCCCTGTGTCCCCTGCTGCCCTGAGTGAGGAGTCTGTGTACCTCCTTCGCCAGCTCCATGTAGGGCAGACAGCCATGCTGAGTGTCCTCCATGCGCACACCGCGCTGTTGACTCAGCTGGTGTCGTTCATGGAGGGCATCTCATCGGGCATGTCTGACCTACAGAGGGGCAATAGGTCCATGGACTCCTCCCTGACGGCAGCAGTGTCCCTCCTCAAACGGTCCCTCACCCCTCCTGCCTCTGCTCCATCCACACTCCCCAGCACCTTACCCATCCCAGGCACACACACACCGGCACAGGCACACACCAGCACACACACATCCAGCACACTGACACACACGCCAATGACAAAACGCACACGCACGCACATTCAGGGGACTGAAGCCAGACTCACAGGGGATGGGGCCCTGGAACACACACACGCATCCACATGCACTGCGCAGTCCTCAGTTCCCTCTCCCTCCAAAGCACCCTCCCTTGCCTCACCTGCAACCCCAAAGTCACAGCAGCTCTTCCTCTGTGACCTCGGCCTCTTCCCCACCGATGAAGCTGCTCCAG
Source organism: Calotriton arnoldi (assembly GCA_963921515.1). Classification (NCBI taxonomy): domain Eukaryota; kingdom Metazoa; phylum Chordata; class Amphibia; order Caudata; family Salamandridae; genus Calotriton; species Calotriton arnoldi. The sequence continues at coordinate 778,919 of CAWUFW010008663.1, forward strand.
CATCCCGGGGGAAGAGGAAGCCCACCCACACGGAGCAGAGTGCCCCTCGCCCCCGGACACCCTCCCCCAGGCGCAGACGGACTGAGGCCCCCACCCGCAAGTCCCCCGGAGTGGTAAGAGCAAGACCCCGCCACCGCCCTGCAGCTCAGGCACAAGGTCTCCGTCCTCCATCCCTCAGGCCCCCACTGCACAGGTGCCCCCACCACACCCTGCCCCAGGTTCCCCCACCCACAGATATACCATCCCCAAGAGGATCCGGCCTTCTCCCCCTGCCACTTGCTCTCCCAGCACCACACCCCCGCTGCGCTTGTCTGTGCCACTGATGTGGTGAGGGTGTCCTCCCCCTCTGTCCAACCCACCTTGCCTGTTCCCCATTCTCCTCCCCTGGAGGTAGGCACTGCAGTGGAGTCCACTACCGCCCTGTCTGACTTGGGCACTGCAGTGGCGGACCTGTCCACCCCATCTGCAGGGTCCACTGCAGTTGTGCCGGCACCCACGACATCTGAGTCATGCCCCCAGTTGTGCCGGCACACACCATGTCAGACACCTCCACTGCAGTTGTCAGTGGCTCTCCAGCACCCACCACCCCTTCCCTGACTCCCCTGGTGAGCCCTGATCCTGTCCCTGCGGTGCCTGGCCTGCCCCCCGGTTGCCCCTCCTAGTGGATTGTCCCTGGTATTGTGCAGGCATGCGTAGGGTGACATCTGCCAGTGTCACCCTGTTTGAACTTTGACAATGGACTGGCCATTGGCCTTTGCTCTAATTTCTTCTGGACGTCGTTATCAAACAACACATATGCTGAATAAAGCAACTTTCTTTTCTCTAGTGCTCATGCTTCAGATGTACATGTTGTTGGTGCAGCTAACCATGCCCTTGCTGCAGTGATGGTGATATCTGGTCTCATGATTATGAAGTGTTACTGTGCAGGAACCCATGTGGTCCAGGGGGAATGTGTCCTATCATGTGGTGTATCCATGTCATCAATAGCAGCATCTGAGGGTGTCATGTGTTCAGTATTTGGCAATGGGTTTCCTACTTACATTGGCAATTTCATATCTGTGGCTTCCACCCCTGCACATCTGTTGTGCCTGCCATCGTTGCATTTGTCTACTTCCCTGACCGTGTTGCCATCTCCAGTGGACATGCAGGTTTGGGCATCAATGGGGAGGGACTCATCCGTGTAGTCAGTGCAACATTGCTATACAAGTGTGTTGGATCTGTGCTGATGATTCCGTTGGCACATCCATGACCAGGCTGATGTGATGGGAGCCCTCATTTGGTGCTAATTGTTGATTGTGTGACCAAGTGCTCAGCTGACATGATGGGGCCCTACTGAGGCAACATATGGCACAGCTTTCCTCACACAGGAGTGGAGTCCCCTCATGGCAGTGTGTACACGTGTGACATTGCCTGCGCCCAAGGTGTGTGTTGTATGTGCATGTCTGTGTGTTCACTTCCATTCATCTGCGCATGCTGTGATCCCTAGTGTTGTACCTGTTTGTGATGCTTGCTGACTTGAGCTATGTTCCCCCAAAGTCTTCTCCCTGTGTTCTCTGTGATGTGGGTGCATGGCACATTACTGGTCATCAGGGTGTCACCCATAGGTGTGTTTGCTGTCAGGGCAGAGTTTGTGTGCAGACGTAGATGGGTCACAGTCAGGTTTCCCCTTGGCACTTGTTGTTTGCCCCTGTCATGTGATTTCCAGTTTGTGTTATCTTTCAGTGATTGTGACACGTTGTGTGTGTGACTGCTGGCACTCCTCAGGGTCCGGGCTGCAATGTTGGTTGTTGTCTATGTGTGTTCTTTGTGGGTGACCTTGGCTTCTTCATTGGTGTGTGACTGTGGCTGGGATCCCATTGGTCGGTGTGGTATTGCCGTCATGTCCATGTACAGCGTAGTGTGCAGTGTGTCAGACATTCAGGAGTCTTGTTGAGTGTCCATGTGTGATGTGTTTCTACACCTTGGTTCCCACCCACCACCCTGGAATAGTCATGGGTGCATGTGCAATGTCACCAGTGCATGTGTACTTCACTGCTGCACATTGTTGGAGGTCGAGGGGTGTGGTCTTGAGTGTGTGCAGATGAGAGTTGTTGCCCGGCTAGGCCCCTGCCTCCATGTTGGCCTTGGCTTACTGGCCATGCTGATTGATTTGTGCTTGTGTAGGTGTGATGGTAGTTTGTTGCTCAGGACACCTGACTGTGGTTCACAGTGTGAACGACATTTAGCTTTGTCATCACAGTGGTATTTTTATTCAGCCCAGGGTCACCACATTGTGGGGGCCCTGGGGGTGGTGCTGTGGTGTGTCTGTGACTTGCTGTGTCAGTTGTGGTTCCTACGTGCCTGTGTGACATGTGTGTTTTGTGCTCCCTCTCACCTGTCAATGCCTGCTTGCCCACATAGGGGATTTGGATCCATGAGTTACCTTAGTGTGGCAGTGTATGCACATCTGTATGATTGGTATTCAGCTCTCCTCATGTGTTGTGTGGTTGCCTGGGGACACTGGCACCCCCACCCCTCACCTGCTGTGTATGATGACAGTGTTGGTCTGCCTGTTTGTGTTTGTGCATCTGCACCACTGCATTGGCATATCTTGGGTGTGCCATTGGCTGTATGTTGTTTGGTGTGTTTCCCCTGCTGTCCCTGGGACTCCTAGGTCATCGGTCAGCACAGTGATCATGGTTTGTGTGTCCCATTGCTGCCATGGTATGGTATCTGTTCACCTCACATCTGCTGTCTCCACAGGGTATCTGCATTTGTGTGCCCATTGGTGCAAATATGTGGTTCTGCATTCTGATGGTCACTTCTGTCATTGTGTCATTGATGACTGTTGACGGTCTCAGCCCCCATGGGTGTTGTTTGTCTGCACATGGCCAAAGGAATGTTTCATTTGCACTGCAGTATTTGGCTCCCCCAATTTATGTTGCAATGGGACACATACACTACTTTGCCACAGATGAGTTTTTGGTTCTGTGACCAGGAATGATCCATGCAGTTTGGCAGTTGCAGCTCTTTCTTTGTCAACAATTACCTTTTGGTCACTGTGATGATGAGGGTGTAGACCCCATTGCCACAATGGTCAAAATGTGCTTCAGCTATGGACCCCACACTTGCCTTTTGGTCACTGTGATGATGGGGGTTTAGACCACATTGCCACAATGGTCAAAATGTGCTTCAGCTATGGACCCCACACTTGCCTTTTGGTCACTGTGATGATGGGGGTTTAGACCCCATTGCCACAATGGTCAAAATGTGCTTCAGCTATGGACCCCACACTTACCTTTTGGTCACTGTGATGATGGGGGTTTAGGCCCCATTGCCACAATGGTCATGGGCTGCTTGCATTGTGGGTGCCACACACATATATGTGTGGCACATGTGCTAGGGGTCACATTGTATGTTCAAAGTCATGTTCGGTGTTGTAGGCATTTGACACAGCCTGCTCACACGCTTGTCATGGTGGTGGGGGGATGTCTTAATCTTGCATTCCCTAGGTTGTGGTGTGCTTGTTGTGTCATGCATTGTCCATCCTATGAGTGGGGGTGGTAGTAGTGGTAGGCATCCAGCCCCCCTGGGTGAGGGTGGTAGTAGTGGTGGGCATCCTGCCCCCTGGCTAAGGGTGGTAGTAGTGGTAGGCATCCTGCCCCCCGTGGGTGAGGGTGGTAGTAGTGGTGGGCATCCTGCCCTCCTGGCTAAGGGTGGTAGTAGTGGTGGGCATCCTGCCCCCTGGCTAAGGGTGGTAGTAGTGGTAGGCATCCTGCCACCCTGGCTAAGGGTGGTAGTAGTGGTAGGCATCCTGCCCCCGTGGGTGAGGGTGGTAGTAGTGGTGGGCATCCAGCCCCCTGGCTAAGGGTGGTAGTAGTGGTAGGCATCCTGCCCCCGTGGGTGAGGGTGGTAGTAGTGGTGGGCATCCTGCCCCCTGGCTAAGGGTGGTAGTAGTGGTGGGCATCCTGCCCCCTGGCTAAGGGTGGTAGTAGTGGTAGGCATCCTGCCCCCCGTGGGTGAGGGTGGTAGTAGTGGTGGGCATCCTGCCCCCTGGCTAAGGGTGGTAGTAGTGGTGGGCATCCTGCCCCCTGGCTAAGGGTGGTAGTAGTGGTAGGCATCCTGCCCCCTGGCTAAGGGTGGTAGTAGTGGTAGGCATCCTGCCCCCGTGGGTGAGGGTGGTAGTAGTGGTGGGCATCCAGCCCCCTGGCTAAGGGTGGTAGTAGTGGTAGGCATCCTGCCCCCCTGGGTGAGGGTGGTAGTAGTGGTAGGCATCCTGCCCCCGTGGGTGAGGGTGGTAGTAGTGGTGGGCATCCTGCCCCCTGGCTAAGGGTGGTAGTAGTGGTAGGCATCCTGCCCCCTGGGTGAGGGTGGTAGTAGTGGTAGGCATCCTGCCCCCCGTGGGTGAGGGTGGTAGTAGTGGTGGGCATCCAGCCCCCCTGGCTAAGGGTGGTAGTAGTGGTAGGCATCCTGCCCCCCTGGGTGAGGGTGGTAGTAGTGGTAGGCATCCTGCCCCCGTGGGTGAGGGTGGTAGTAGTGGTGGGCATCCTGCCCCCTGGCTAAGGGTGGTAGTAGTGGTAGGCATCCTGCCCCCCTGGGTGAGGGTGGTAGTAGTGGTAGGCATCCTGCCCCCGTGGGTGAGGGTGGTAGTAGTGGTGGGCATCCTGCCCCCCTGGCTAAGGGTGATAGTAGTGGTGGGCATCCTGCCCCCTGGCTAAGGGTGGTAGTAGTGGTGGGCATCCTGCCCCCTGGCTAAGGGTGGTAGTAGTGGTAGGCATCCTGCCCCCGTGGGTGAGGGTGGTAGTAGTGGTGGGCATCCTGCCCCCTGGCTAAGGGTGGTAGTAGTGGTAGGCATCCTGCCCCCCTGGCTAAGGGTGGTAGTAGTGGTAGGCATCCAGCCCCCTGGGTTGGGGTGGTGGCGCGCATTCAGGCCCCTGTGTGCATATGTGGCATTGGTGATGGGCATCCCGCCCCTATGGTGCTGCTGTTGCTGGTGTAAGTATATTCAGATTCCCCAGTGTATGTGTGTGATGTGTCGTGTACGTGTTGTATGTGTTTTGTGGTTGGTGTCTGACTTACCTTCTGCGCCGTACGCGTCCGTGCCTGTTCCGGTAGTAGATGTAGAATATTGGTATGATCGGGACGAAGGGATTCATGGTTGGTTCGTGTCGTTCGTCCTTCTCGTTGCTTCGCGTCGTCCTCGTCGCTTGCGCTCTCGTCCTCGCTCGCCTTCGCGTCGTCCTCGTCGGTGCCGTGTTCGTCTCGTAGCCGTGGATCGTGTTGTGGCGCGATTCGGAGCTTATGTGCGCCTCTCCCGGATGCTTTGACGTGCCGTGCGTAGCGACGGGTTCGGCGCGTACGGAAAGCGCATCGTACTTGTTCGGCCGGACGGGGCTGCATTTTCCCTTCCGTGCGACTCGATTCGGCGTTTCCGGATTCGCCTCGGTCGGAGAACAGGACCTGGTTTGGGTGAGTACGGCTCGGCCGGAATTTTTGCTGTTGTGCGCATCGTACTTGCTCGTTCGGTGTGCTGTACGGATCGGTCGGGAAACTGGCTTTCGCATGGCTTTTTTCCCGACCGAATGGTATTGGGTGCGCCTCCGACCGAGATCGGAATCGGCCCCTTTATGTCTCATGCTGCAACTGATTTCTGTAAATTCATTGAGCTTTATGCTAATCCATTTACCTGATTTATTATGCATTTAACTTACTTTGAGACTTTCTATATTTTTTACTTTTGTAATGCACTTTTATATTTTAATAAACCTTTATGGCTTATGTAATTGATTATGTTATTTGGTTCTTCTGTTTAGAATCTTATTTTTAGGGGCACATTACCTCTTCTATTCTTGAGGATAACATCACCCTGATCCTGCGAAGGTGCTTTATCGTATCAAATTATCAAAGATATCGTTAACATTCGTAACTATTGAATTGGTGTGCCTTCTTTGATGTTTCTAATTTGCTGACACAACAATATTTTGATTGCTGTTTTACTGTTCTCATGTTTATAAAGTGTTTTCTGATTGGATGAAGTAGGCTGTCATAAAGATAGTGTTATTCGCGAATTGCCCTTACACATTCATATGTTTTACTTTGTTGCAATACCATCATGTTTTTGGTTTGAAAGCTTTTTTTTTCCAGTGTGAAGTTGGGCACACATGGAGGTATTCTAAAAGATTCAAAGGAATTACTTACCATTTGTCATCATATCTACTATGCAATATTTTGTTTTGAATACCTTTTATGTTCACCACTTACAATACAAAATTAAACTCCTGTCTCCTCTTCATACAGTTTCCATTTGCCTTTTTCAGCAAAGACTCCCTATTCTCAGCATTCATATTGTTGTAGCTATAAATGATGCTTTATCATCTGATTTCATGCCTGGAACAGAAAGAGGCAACACAGAGTCACACAGCAGCTATCACACACTTTCCTTGATAAAGAACATGACCTTTCAGCTTTGCCAATGCCTGTTCCTTTTAGTTGGCCCTGTGTTACAGATATATCTGAGGAGTTAACCATCATGCAGAATTTAACTACTTCATTCTATTTGTGAAATAAACAATACAAACAAAAAGTTAATTTGCCAATGTTTTAAATTTGCATTGTAGTACTTTCTGGGGCGGGAGGATGTATACGTAGCAATTTACTCCACACCTTTGCTATTTATAAGTGCTACAAATAATAGATATTCATATAACTCTTTTTACCAAACTCAGAGGGAGAAAAAGTTGAGTTTAGCATGTCAAGATTAAAATTTGTGATTTGCAAATTATATGAAATATAAGGGGTACCACTCACTGAGCCATCTTGTTAACGGAAGTAATCTTTCCTTTTCAGTGTGTGGACAGTGTATTTAACATGTGCAATTAATAAAGATAGTTAGAATAGTACACAAATCATTCATGATAAACAAATATGCTTCATTTATTTGAAACTACGCACACAACTATGAGTTTAAAATATAAAATGGCAAGTTAAAATCCAAAACATAAACAATTGAGCTCACTGACAGAACATTTACAAGAATATACAATCACAAACACTGGGACGTTGCGCAACAAGACTTAAAAACGTGGAGCAGTTCCTGGATAAACAATACGTGATATGATCAAATAATCTGGTACTAAATATATAAATTGTGATTACATGAGTATTTCCTGCTACTTAATCATTACCACACACTGGAGGTTCGAAGTTTATTGGGCCTAATCATGTTGGTAAATGTTCATGGGGCCTTGTTCACAAACTGCATTTTGTATTATATTTATTAGTACTACAATAGTACGACTAACTTACTGCAAAATGCTATTCACTTACCTATGCCTCTCCTGTGTTTTATGAACAGAGAGCTCCGCCCGACTGCAGAGATCTCCCCACACACAAGTAATCATTTTAGTAGTAAATGTTGGAGGGATGCAATAAGAGAGGGGTTTAGGGAGGGACATGCTGCTAACCACAAAAGAGTAAGCCCCTTCCTATTCACAAATTGCATTTATACAGTTACTACAGCCAAAAGGGACCCTATACAGTTGTAATTGGACTAAAACTAAGAGATGGAGTAAGTCCAGAAACATCTCATAGGTACTGCGCCACCCTCTTATAGAAAATATTGGAGGTAGAGACTTAAAATAAAACCCCATAGAAACTAATGTTAAAATAAATTAAAGTATTTAAAATGTTTAGAAAGATAAACAAATTGTATTTAATGTTAACAAAATCCCAAAATAAAACATAACTATTAATTAATTTTAAAGTATTGTATTAACCGTCTTTAAATCTAAAAAATGATATAACATTAATATTCATTGAAAAGTATTGTTATTCATTCTATTCTTTGCATTTAATCATTTTTAAATACATAATAAAAAATATAAAATATATGTATTTTTTAATTTAGGAGGGATTTTTAAAAATCAAACCTACAGATTGAATCTCACAGGCTGTAGCCCTCGCGATGGCATGTAATAATCCTATTTCCAGCCTCGAATCCTGAATTAGAATGAGAAGTTCATATCACACAAGTTAAATAGCATTTCCCCTTCTGCAATATTTAGATAAGCCCATGAAATGTAAGGTACGAATTCAATTACTAAAGTAGTGTGGCTAGGATTTAAGCTTATAGATGATACATAGGAGTTTGAACTGTCTACACCCCAAAGATTTGTAGAGGAATCTTAGCCCCTCCACCCCTGTCACCTGAGTTATGGCTTTTCTCCCTTACTGGGCCATGTGATGTACAGTACGTAGGTCATAGGAAAACATTCTCCCTGAGTATGGGTGTGGTTGTACACTTTCAATATCCTCATAATTGAGCTCCAGGTAAGAGAACTGTTCTTATTTTTTACTTTAAACATCACTACCTTACTTTTTAACACTTTGATTCTCAAACAGCAAGTGGATGCATATGTTTGGAATTCATCCGGACCTCTCTGAATGCCTTGTGGTGAGGCAAAAAACACCCTATCGCGAAAGAACCTAAAAAAATTATAATCATGGTTCTCAATGATGAAAAGCTTGCTGCTTGTAAGCATTAATTCCAATATCTCTTACAGTTTAATTATGATGAGTATAAAATCTCAGTAATGTGGTTATTTGGACAGTTTTCACTAAAGCTTGGCGTCAAGTCAATTCCAAATCAATGGACTGCTTTTCTTGGCCACTGCAACTTCCCTCGCCTGGGCGGTTAGGGATATTGCTAAGGTGTGCTTTTAATAAAGAAAATAAAACAATAAAAAACAGGCAGGGTATACGTGAAAATTTAGCAAATGTTCAAGAAGGGTGCTCATTATTAGTTCTTTCTATGATTGTCGGCACTAATTCATCACCTCCCTGCACTTCTTCACTGTTCCTTTCAGCTCCTAGATCTCTCCGCATGAAGCACTTTACGCTCGGCCTCCACCCACTATATCACCTTTTTTTCCCATTTCCTAATCACCCGTTCTCTTGCAGATTTCCATGACATTGTTCTACCTTTAGTCATTTATTTGCTAACAACAAAGCTAGGTCAGAAAACTGTGCTAGTTTTCATTCTGATGGGACAAGGCAAAAAGCCCAAGAGGCTTTTAGGTTTCATGATCTCAGTTCTCTCCTAATCACTCTCTCAATAATGGTGGCAATCTTTTCTCAGTAATCAAAGATGATTGGACAGGACCATACTGTATGATAAAAATCAGCTCCAGGGAGCTTTAAATCTAGGGCATGATGCAGGAGACATCATGAATACCATACTCACCGTTTTAGGAGTGGAATATTTTTAGTATCAAATATTTTATTGTATAAATATTTATTTAGCATTACCAGACATTTTAGGGGCATAACGCATGTTCAGTCTCCAATCTTCCTCACCTTGACCATCCACTCATTGAAGATGGCCCATTTTCCGTCCTTGTGTTAGGGGCCATGGCATCCTTGATCCATCAGTTTGAGATGGTAAGGTGTTCAGTCTGGCTTGCAGTGTTAAACCTGGATAGCAAAATGCATAGCTATGGAAAAATATTTTCTATTGTGTATTTTAGCCAATACCTCTTAAATGTCTTTACACACCATATCCATGAAGTTATTAAGTAATGGATTTTATAATTGAGTCAATTACTGCTGTGTCTGTTGGATAAAATTAAAAGTGATGTGGCACAAATAGCGATCCTGAATTGGATTGAGTGTGTCCCCTCAACTTTTCCTACCAATTCTCCTACCAAAAACAATCTAACGTACACAAACTATGAAATTTACAGCACATATTTCAAATAAATTGGATAAAAAGTCACTGGTTTTATAGTCATCATCATCATAATAACTTTATACGGAATCTTTTTATCAATCCAAAAAAGTGCATAAAATACGAAGAGAAAATATCATATATAAAAATAAAAATGTCAATCAATAGATCCAAAAGTACATAAAATAGAGACTACATCTTATATAAAATTAAAACTCATTCAAATAGTAGTTAGAACTTCATTAATAAAAATCATCTTGTTTCCTTAAATTTGAAAAATTATTATCAGCCCAAAATCATCTTTCAACCAGCTTCATAGACTAGGTTATCTAAAAATGCAGGCGATTTCCTTCTTTTTATAGCCAGGCTTATATATCCAGCAACAGCTCGGCATACTAATTCATTATGGAGGGTATAAATAAAATTCATGGCATCCTTATATAAGAAAGGTTTCTTTGCCATAAAGATTGGCCGTAAAAATATTCTCCTTATATCTCGATAAACTTGCAGAACAGCATAAAGTGCATCGTGGACTGGGTAGTTTTCCCATCACATGGGCATCTGTAAACTATTTTCTACCATCTTTCATTCTTTGGAAAAGCCACCTGTTCATGGACAGTGCCCAAACGTAACCTTGTCAGGTAAAATCTGTCCTTGGCATTTGTAACTTTAACTAGATATTCAGGTAGACCAAACGGCATTACACTAGCCATATATCTCGATACGCTTGATTTTTCTCTTCTCTGCTAGCTCTTTGTTGGCTTTGTTTCTCCATGTAAATCTTTTTAATTTCATTTTTGCCATATTGCAGAATACCAGCGGGACTTATCACTGATAGGTTTTTATTTATTTCCTTCAACAGCTTGGTATTTTATTGAAATGTTCCAGTGCTAAGAAGTCCTTAATTATGTCCCTGGTGAACTTTGTTCCCTCCTTGCACCAGACGTTATGCCAAGAGCATAAAGCTCTTGCTTGTATTAGGTTGGCAACATATGATGCATCCAGTTCTTTATGTAGGAGATATACGGATGTAGACCTTGGTACAGCCAGCATACGGCAGAAAAAATAATTTTCACAGGATTGTAATATATTTGCACTGACATTACCCCATACTACAGAGCCATAGGTTGCTACTGATAGGCATTTACTGCCATATAGTTTGAGCATATCGTGAATAGGTCTACTGCCTATCTTGTTACAAAATCTGAAAATAGCCTCCATAGTTCTGATAAGTTTAAGTTTTAACTGGTCTATATGGGGGCCCAAATTACTATTAAAGGAGAATAAAATGCCTAAATAGGAGAAACTTTGGACTTCTGTCAGCTTATGTTCTCTCACACAGTAAGTCTTTTTCTTAGCCCTACCCCATCCGCAGACCATCACAATTGTTTTAGTGAGATTTAATTTCAGGTCTTTTTGCTCCATGTATGAGACAAAAGCTTCCACCAGTTGTTGTAGTCCGTTTGCAGTTCGAATCAGTTACTGCTGTGTCTGTTGGATAAAATTAAAAGTGGTGTGGCACAAATAGCGATCCTGAATTGAATTGAGTGTGTCCCCTCAACTTTTCCTGCCAATTATCCAGCCAAAAACAATCTAACGTACACAAACTATGAAATTTACAGCACATATTTCAAATAAATTGGATAAAAAGCCACTGGTTTTATAGTCAGTTGGGACTCCATAACGTTCCTGATGTGCCAGATAAGGCCATCCCTCCTAAAAGGAATCTGGGGGGGTGGCAAACTAGAGAAATGAGCAAAGCAGTAAGTTTACAGCCACATTTCCTAAAATCAGATAAAAAGCCACAGGTTTCAGAAGTAGTTTACATATTCTTGATGTACTTTGTGAATGGATATATCTTATTTTTCTCTTTGCCACCATATGCAAATGTCACATCTGTGAGTTAAGCACGCCACCATAAATGGAAGATAAATTCAGTATTTTAAAAAAGAAAACAGATATTTGCACTTGATTAATAGTTTTGGGTGAAGCCAACTATTATCTAATGTTTCATAACACATTGTTTCCAAGAAATATTTGTACTTGGCTTTTCAGATTTATTTGCTCAATCTGAGGAATACCAAAAACACATGGAGCTGCATTCCCATTTTTTTATTGATTCTGAACATATGGTGCTCACGTAATCAATCCGTTGTTGTGATCACACGCAGTCTGTCTAACTCTATCTCAACCTTCTCTCAATAGGCATCCATAGCGAGAATATTCCTACTCGCAGCTTCACCTTTTGCCTTGTTTACAGTTGAAAATCTGCAGTATGGCGCTTCAGGGTTTCTGGTTGTTATGGTATCAATAATAATGAGCTGATTCTGCTGCACAATAATATCACAGATGCACAAAAAACACACACTCACACCACCATACCTGTATGCATAAGCTCCATGAAACATACATGCACAGGCTCCACCACACATGCACAAGTCAACTTGCTTGCAATTGCTTGCGAACATCCTTAGTACAACAGGTCTTAGGTATTCTTAGAGGATTATTAAAAAGGCACTGCATTGTTCAAGTTCAATCTAAGGGCCTGATTACTACTTTGGCAGTGAAGCAGCGGGCCGCTATGCCAGCACCTGCTGCCACAACACCAAAACCGTACTGACACCGCCCACCAGATTAGGAGTTTTCTCCTGGTCTGGTGGGCAGTGCTTTGGCGGTCTCAGGCGGTAAGCCTTACAAAGGCACCGCAATGGGAATCTGGGCATGATCTGGGCATGCATGAATACAGGGGGGCAAGCCATGTGCCCCGCTGCATGTATCCCCATGGCCCAGAGGCACCAGGGGTCCTCACCACCACAGTTTTCATGGCGGGCTCACCGGCATGAAAACTGTGTCGGTGAGGAAATTCAAAATATGCTTGGTGGTGCAGCGGCTGCACCACCAGCATATTATAGCCTCTGACCACTTCGCCACCACCAAAGGATCTAGGATCCTGGCTGTAGCAGCGGTCCTGTGGCAGTCCCACCACTGTAGTCTTAATACAGCGGGTGGATCCCTAGTCTGGCGGTCCAGGGACTGCCACCATGGGTTTGGCGGTCCAATGGACTGCTGAACTCGTAATCGGGCCCTAAGTCTTGATGCAGAATACACTTATCTCTACTCTCTTATAATGTTAATCAAGCACAGTCAAAACCAATAGTTTGCACCTTTGACTGGAAACATTTGTCTTTCCCAGTGCTTGTTGCCGACGCAGAGTCTGTATCGGCAAAAATAATTGCTTGTTGCCGATGCAGAGCCTGTATCAGCATCAACAAAACTTTTTGTGCCCTAATGTGATGGTGTTGATGCTCAGAATCCTCACCACTCATGCGTGAGTGCATCAAGATGCTGAGGTGCGGTTTTTAAGATTCACTGTTCCAAGATAGAGGACATCCATCACAAAATGCTAAAGAAAAAAACAAAAGATTGGTGCATTATTGGGAAACAATACGGCCTCATAGCACTTTGCATCTTCTGGGCTGTCAAAAAAAAGAGAAAAAAATGGTAATAAAAAAGGGAATGGGATAGGGAGTAGTGGGAAAGCAATGGAAGAGGTGGATGAGGTGAGCAAACATTTGTTGCCGATTGGCAGTAACAACAGGGAGCAGGGAGGGGTGCGGCAACAATAGAAGAATTTGGGGGGAGGCTAGAACAAAAGGCCAAAAATAAAGCTGACTGGAATGCAGAGAGCTAGGGGAAATAAGCGTTAAGCAGTGGGAAGCTAAATAGACAGCACTTGGGTGGGGCAGACAACTAAGAAGGAAGTAGCACAAGAGAAGAGGGCCTTAAAATGCATTCACATAAGGTGCTGACAAAAAAAGGAAAAATAGCTCCCTTATTGCATCTGGGGAAAAATCTGCAAGTCGTCCTATCAAAAGGATGATAAAGAAGCTAACCTCAACGAGAGAGAAAGCACAAGAAGAGGAATGAAAGTCATCCAAGAGGATGCCAATGAGATTGACTCAAAAACCAACCAATGATAAGCAATGGGATGACCAAACGTTCTAAAGATTATTGTGATAAAAATAGGTATTCAAAAACATACAAGACCTAAGAAATGTAATGCTGTCTGTTTAAAACAGTTGATCAAAATCTTTTGAAAAGATGCCTTTACTTATGGAAGTAGATCACAATTATTTAAACAATGAAAGGGAACGGGAGGGTGAAATTTCTAATTATTTTATGCTAAATATGTGTACATTTTGCAAAAACTGTGCACACTTCATGAAGGGTGCTTGGACAGTCACATGCATGAAAAGTGCACATAAGGTATGCTCTCACAAACAAATGTTATGCAAAAGGCCTGCTCAGTGTATCTTCCTTACAGATCCTAAAGTCATGTAATGAGCTTTCCAAGAACATTACATGCTACTATGGCACACATTTGGTGTGCCAGTTCTAACAAAACATTTTCAGCTCAAACCAATCTCTTGTGGGCAACAATGAAGTGAAAAAGTGCATGCAGAAAAGTGCTGAACAGTATCCAATATATAAAACATTTAGTCAGGAGTCATTTGTATAAATTGCTGAAAGATTTCCCAAAGAAGGTAAAGATAGTGACTGCAAGCGAAAAAAAATGGTTAATAATGTTTTCACCTATACCTTTTTGGACAGAGGTCTGACCCACAAAATAATATGCCATTACGTCAATTACACTCTTTCAATTACAGACATGTATAGTGTTTGTATTTTGTTCAAAAACCCATCAAACCCACAGACAGCAATCCAGTTGTGGTTTAAAAAGGTTTTTCAAAGTTTACTGACCATGCATCACTTAATCATGAAAAATGCATTGAATATAGCCTTATAGCCCGCTGCCGAGAGCTATACCGGCTGTTAAAGGCCTTGATCCCAAGTTATAGGCCTGAGCCCCAGGCGAGGGCCTATAACGAGGGAGAGGGCCTTTAACAACCGGTATAGCCTGAGGCAGAAGGGCTATAAGGCTATTAGAACATTCCACTCACTAAGGGTAGAATGTTCTAAATTAAAAATGGAGAAACACAAAGACAATCATTGGAATGTTGGAGCGCTGGGCTTATACCAGCCATTATAAGCCCAGAGCAACTCCATTGTCTTCAATGGAGCTCCCAACATTCCAATGTTCTAATATGAATTCGGATATATATAAATATTAAATGACCTGATTCACAAAGGTAGGCTTACACTTTTGTGTAAGTGTCCAATTGTTTGCAATTCACAAAGGAATTTTATCAGTAATATCTTTATGGCTGCAGAGTCTCCGTAATTGTGGCATAGACTCTGCACATAAAAAGATAGGCAGTCCCAAATATACTACTCGTAAAATTGCATTATGAAATGCAAAAAATTGTAAACTTACACGATAATGTGTAAGTTTACTATTGTGAATCTATTTTTTTGAAATTCCACAAGAATTTGGGCTCAGTGATAGAGTGTCATCTGAACTACTTTGAATTCTGGATTACATGTAATGCCAGGTAATACAAGAATGTTTTTTGAAAAAGTGTTTTACTGGCCCTGACTTAGAATTGTACAATTGTAAGTCAAGAATATAGAAATTCAATAGCTAATCATGTCAAACCCTCCTGCATATCCACACTTCTCATTAAAATGATATCCTACAGCTGTGAGTAGAACCATCATCCTCAAAAGGAAAGTACTAGAAAGAAGCATGGAATTAGCTGGATTTTAAGGATATGGCTAGATGCAGTATTTAGGCTGTGGTTGTTGGCCACCTCCTAACTAACTACACACCAAATGGTTTTGAATGCACCAGCACCATATGACATGCAAATCTCACCTTTTACACCTCTCAAAAATGTTGCAAGTCACCACTGCATAGTTACAAACAGGATTCCATTTAAAATCCTTGCAAAGAACATTTATTAAGAGTTGTAATCCCTTTTTGAATAGTCTTAGATATATAACATTGTCTTTTTTTAAATGCCCTATATGATATTTTATTAAATATAGTTGTGTAAAATATCATTATTATTAATGTCATATATATTAATTATTGTATCCTTACAATGTACTAGTATTACAATAATACTATCTATATTTATTTTTGGAGTATAGTTTATAATTTCTAATATGAAATGCAAATGTTTAAATTTTTTGGATCAGGAGAGAGGAGTTTTGGGGGATAAATCCATGGTTAGTGAGGGATGAATTAACCATGTGAGGGAGGTGGTGTGTCTGGGTAGAGACATCTAAATACATTTACCTTGTGTTATTTGTTAAGGTACTGAAAGGTGGCCTTTGTCTCCCCCTGATGGATCCCATTGCTTTAAAGTTTAATTTGATGTGGGCTGGGAGTGGTGCTGATGCACATGTGCTCTACATTTTTTTTTTAAGTTTTATTTATGATTTTTGAGACAGCAAGAAACAGACTGAAACAAATATGTAGTGTGAATTACAGTCAGGGATATGGTCAATACAGTTCACAAGGGGCATAGATCTTACAGTATCCTGCATATGCTCTGGACGACGCTGAGAGATAGACATGCATTGTGTATACAGTAGATTGATTAACATAATTTCCTGAAAGGACAAAAAGACCATATTATATGAGACACGCTGTGGTCCTATACATCAGGTACAAGTACAAGTAAGCATATCCAAATTCTGCTAAAGCAATACATGTAATAAGAAACATATTCAAGCTGATGTCCCAACAACGAGGGGTTCTGCTGGAGCGTGTGGGGGTTCAGTGGAAGCTAGTGTTGTATCACTGGCCCGTAGCCAAACGTTAAAGGGCTCGCAGATGTCCTTGGGTCTGGACGCCAAGGGCATAAGGTCCCAGTAGAGTGTCAATTGCTCCTGACAATATGCAATGTCATGTAGCCAGTCTTTGACCTTCGGGCCTCTTGTAGCTCCCCAGTGCATGGCAAGGCGACGCCTCGCAAGAACTAGCATCATAGCCGTCAAACGGCGGGATTCCGGGCGCAACCGTTCCACACATCCCAGAAGCATCACTAGGGGAGACCGATCTATGGGCTGGCCGGTAACTGCCTGAATAGTTTCAAAGACCCCATCCCAATAGTCGGAAACTACAGGGCATTCCCAGGCAACATGTAGAAAGGCAGCGCCCTCGCGTCTACACTTCCAACAATTTGAGTTGTCTCTTAGGTTCATTTTAAATAATTGTAGGGGGGTTCTATAAAATCTGTGGAGAAACTTAAAATGTATGAGTCTCAATTTATAGTTTGGAGATAAGAATCGTGTCTGGGAACAGCAATGGGCCCATTGCTCATCAGTTAAATTGTTGCCTAGGTCGAGTCGCCACAGTGCTAGCGCCCCGGGATCCGGCCAAGGTGTATGCATTTGTGTAAAGGTATATAATCTGGTCACTAGTTTGCGCGGTGACGGCGTGGTTAATAAATTGTCCAGAGAATGTAGCGTTGCTGGAGGAGTCGGGAAAGTGGGGTGTATAGCCCTGCATGTTGTCTTGAGTTGGTGCAAGAGGAGCCGTTCCAAGATAGGCTGCGACCCCTCCGCACGTTCAGTAGGGCAGGTTAAAAAGACGCCATTTGGATAAAGATCCCCCATAGTAGTCAGACCCGTGGTTTTTGCTCTACTAATAGTTCCCTTATCCTGAAGAAATGGGAAATGAGGGTGCTTAGCTAGAGGTATTGAGGGAGCGTAGAGTAATGGGTTCCGGGCACGCTTTCTCAAACCCTCCCAGGCCCATCTCACCGTTTCGACGGTGTTAATTTCATTAGGAGTGCGATGATAGGGGTAATAGACGGCCATATGTAGTGGGACAGGGTCCGCAATGTCTCTCTCCGTTGCAACATGGGGCTGAAATGGAACAGGATAGATCCAGTAATGGAGGAATTGAGCCTGAGCACTCAGGGCATATAACTCAAAGTCTGGGGCGCCAAGGCCCCCTTTACTAAGAGGGCGCGACACTAAGTCCCAGCTGATCCTTGGTTGTTTACCAGCCCAGACCATCGAGATAGTCGCTGAGCGCAGAGTTTTGAAGAAGGCCTGCGTCAAAGGAATAGGAATGTTGATGAAAAGGTATGAGAATTTGGGGAGGACAATCATTTTAAGGATGGCTATTCTCCCTGCCAAAGATAGGGGAAGCATCGACCAGAACTTGGTTTATTCCACTTGCCAAGAGTACAGTTTGCCGAAGTTGAGAGTCCATAGGAGGTGCAGATCTCTGCTAAGCCACACTCCCAAGTATTTGACCTCTTCCTCTGCCCATAACAAGGGGAATTCAAGAATTCTATCCATAGGTGCATCAGTCAGTGGCATAATGCATGATTTTCCCCAGTTGGTATTGACCCCAGGCAAACCCCCGAATCGTAACAGCTCTCTCAGTAGCGGGTTTAAATTCTCATCTGGGTGTCTAACGTATAGAGTCATGTCGTCTGCGTACATGGACATCATGAGATTGCGGTCAGTGAAGATTAACCCGCGAGAAGAGTGGTGTTGGCGGATTCTGGCTGCTAAGGGTTCCATCGCGATCGCGAATGGTAACGGGGAGAGGGGACATCCCTGGCGAGTACCCCTAGAAATCGGGAAGGCCTCTGATAGGAGACCATTGGCTAGGAGTCTGGCAGTAGGCTTCGCATATAGCAGTTGAATCAGCTTAATGAAGTTGGAGCTAAACCCTAGACGCGGTAGGAGAGAAAAAAGGTAAGGCCATTCTAGGGAATCGAACGCTTTGGTTGCGTCCAAAAAAACTGCCACTGCTGGAAGCTTAGGATCAATTTGGTGCAGGGCAGAAAAAAAAGTGCATAGGTTTTGGGCCGTCGACCGGCCGGGAATAAATCCAGATTGGTCTGGCCGAGCCAGGAGAGGTAATAGGGGTTGTAATCGATTGGCAATTAATTTAGCGAGGATTTTGGTATCTATATTTATTAGTGACAGGGGTCTGTAGGAGTCGCAGAGTGTTGGGGATTTGTCCGGCTTCAACAGGGTGACAATTACGGCTTCTCGCATAGATTGGGGTAGCACTCTGAATTCTAGTGATTCCTGGTAAACGTCCAGAAGTCTAGGGGCAAGAGTTTCAGCGTAAGTTTTATAGAAAAGGGTTGTTAGCCCGTCCAGTCCTGGAGCCCTGCCAGTGGGGAGGGCACTGATCACTTGGGTAATGTCTTCAATCGTAAAAGGGAGGTCTAGATATTCCCTTTGCTTCGGGCTCAGCCATAATAGTTGTAAGGAGTCTAAGTAGGCGACCAGATCTGGAGGGGCCGCGTGCTGTTTAGCTTCATATAGAGAGTGATAGAATTTGGTGAGATGGTCGTGTGTGGCCGATTGACCACGGATGGGAGTGGAATCATTATCGAGTAGTTCCGCTATGTATGTGGGAGCAGTTGTTTGTCGTAATAGATTAGCTAGGGTTTTGCCCGCTCTGTCTCCCTCTCCGTAGCCGCGTGCCCTAGCTTCCTTGCCCAGGAATCTAGTCTCTCGTTCCGCCTCCTGTTCGAATTTCGTGATGAGAGTGCGTATAAATGCTAACATGGTAACGTCACTTGCTGCATAAAACTGGGTTTCCAGTTCTTTGATCTCCTGCTCCAGCTTAGTTAGTGTAGTGCGGATGGATTTTAAAACACCGGATTGTTTGGAAATACAAGCCCCCGTATAACAACTTTGAAGGCTTCCCATAAGGTGGATGGGGAGTCCACAGCCCTCATTCGTAGAGAAATAATGCTGAATTTCAAGGGCTATTTCAACCTTAAATGCCGAATCCAGGAGGGCATGTGGGGGAAGTCTCCACGTGAATGCACGTGGTCGTGTGTTAGGGATTTGCCACTTTAAAAGCACCGGGGCATGATCCGATAGAGTGCGGGGAAGATGTTGTGTGTCTAACGCCCATATGATCATGTTTGCAGATACTAACCAATAATCAAGGCGTGACCAAGATTGGTGAAAAGAGGCAACACAGGTCCCCTCTCCTGTACGTGGATGGAAATGGCGCCAGGCATCATAGAGATTGTTCTCCAGGACAATGGAATTCAGGAGTGTCGTGGCATTTCGATGTGGGTTGCGTGCCGTGCCCTCCCTATCCAATGTGTTATCAAGTACAACACTATAGTGTGTCCCCCATATCACCATGCCACAACCCATCGAGACGATCTTAGCCCACACTGTCTGAAAGAACTGAGGGTCTTCAGTATTTGGTCCATATACAGCCGCCAGAGTAACTCGGGTGGATACAAGTTGGCCACTTAATATAACAAAGCGCCCCTCGGGATCTATCATAGCGTGATGAGTACACCAGCCCAGGCCACGTCTAATAAGTATTGTTACTCCTCTGGCGTAATTAGAGAAGGTGGCGGAATGGACCTCTCCCCACAATCTAGGAAATAGTTTAGAGTCTGCAGGATTGCGTAGGTGCGTTTCTTGTAGAAAGCATATATCAATATGGTG
This sequence comes from Calotriton arnoldi, assembly GCA_963921515.1. Lineage (NCBI taxonomy): Eukaryota > Metazoa > Chordata > Amphibia > Caudata > Salamandridae > Calotriton > Calotriton arnoldi. Next base: position 798,984 of record CAWUFW010008663.1, read on the forward strand.
TCTACGTAAATATGAGTGCACCAGTCTGGCCTTTTTGTGGTCATTGAGGCCACGAATATTCCACGTAAGAAAGTTTGTGTCAGACATATTGAGTAAGATAAGCGTTTTGTGAACTAATTTGTGGAGTGACACATATCAGATGCCTCCCAGCGTCCCACCCGGTGTAGATAGTAATACCACCCAGTGAACGTACACCGCCTGTAACAAGCATTGTGAGCAAAGCTAACTGTCTCCAACAAAAATAATGGCTGTCTCTTAGAACATGGTCCCCATTAAACCCTCCCCCTCCCACACCAACCTCCCAAACAGTTTAGAATCAAACCCCCCCCTTTACATCCCCAAAATAACAAATATTGAATTAAAGGCATGGGAGATCTCCCTGCGAGGCAAGGAACGACGGCAGACACCCACCAGTGGCAGGGTGGTTAGGCAACAATGCGATGGTCTCCGAACCACATTTCCTAAAAGTGGAATGGTCATTAGGGCCGCTGTCTACAAGTAACGAAGCTGCTTGCTGTGGCATCCACATACAGTAAGAACAGTTAAGTACATAATATAAAAGTAGATTAACAACATCAGTGAAGGAAACTGTTTGGAGAGCAACTGAATACAGCGTGAGAAACAGGTTAGTTCAATCATTGTCACTGAGGGTCGTTGATTTGGCCGCAATTCACTGTGGACTGCGGGAGGAGTTCATGGGGCAAATGTGTTTAGCAAATTTGAGAGCCGACTTCGCATCCGTGAAAAAGTGGGCCCTGCCGTCGTGAGTGATTTTCAATTTGGCGGGATAGAGCATGGCATATGGTATTGAGGAGTTCTGCAGAATACGTTTCGTTGGTTGGAATTCACGGCGCGCAGCTTGGACCATGGGGGTGTAATCTGGATAGAATGATAGTGTATTTCCCTGATGTACAATAGGGCTTCTCGCTCTCGCCTCTTTCAATATAGCGTCTCTATCAGTATAGTTGAGCAAACGCGCAATGATAGGGCGCGGCGGTGTGCCCGGAGCAGGTCTAGGGCCTAACGAACGGTGTGCTCTCTCCACTATCATAACCTTTGATAAGGTTGCACCGAAAAGTTCCTGCAGTAGGTCCGTGATGAACGTTTCCATTTTCTGGATGGCTGTTGACTCGGGCAGGCCTGTAATTCAGAAGTTTTTCCGGCGGGAACGCGCCTCCAAATCCTCATTCTTGGCTTTAATTATTTCTAGGACTTTCTCCATGCTGGAGATCTGCGCTCTGGTCTCGGAGTGGGATTCTTGTGTGTCCGAAAGCCTGTTTTCAAGCCCGTCTAATCGGGTTTCGTGAATGTCAACTTTTTTCTTAACAGCGTTCAAGCTAGAAGTCAGAGCGTCTATCTTCCCATCAATGGACTTAAGACTAGTGCGAACATCGAGCAAGATAGAACGCATGTCCTCCTCTGGGTTTTCGGGAGCGTCGGTGCAATCGCCGACAGCGCCCTGCTCCGCGGCGGGCTCCATAGTGCGCGTCTGGCGCTTAGTTTCAAAGGGGATTTTGGGCTGCTTGGGATCTGCCTTGCCCATAGTAGCAGACCTGTGGTTTAGAGGTCCGGAGCACTGTTATGGACACCCGTCCTGGAACAAGGGACACTGAGGCACAGGCGGCGCCAGGCGAGCACCCAGCGGTCAGCAGAGAGCAAAAGTTACAGGTCTCAACGTGGCGCTCAGACTCTCCCCAATGGTGCGAGAGCCAATTGAGCACGAACCTTTCAAAGGATATATTCAGGGCAATGAGTGTGGCTTCCAACTATAAAGGGGATGAATGTCAGTGCAATGTGCCAACGGGGGGGCCCACCAGGAGGGCTAGGGAAACTAGATACCTCCGCGCCCCCCCCCAGCGGCCACTGTACCGTAGCAGATGGGGGCAAGTATGGGCACAGCTGCATCCGCACCGCCCGTCAACCGATATCAGCAATCATAGTGCGCCAGACGATGGAAAGGTGATCTGAAGACAAAGGGCGCGTCAGCGATGGCGGGGCACGCGGAGCAGCATGCCTCCGCGGTGTCGAACACTCGGCCGCTTCTATTGAATGTACAGGCCGGCAGACCCAGGGACAACCGGAGGAGGGGAGATAGGGGGCCCTGCCCGGGCCTAGCAGCACCCGGCCCACCCCACGTGTAGCAATGGGGGATGGGCACAGAGTCGCGAATGGCTGGGCCTAGCCCACCACCAGCCCACCCCCAGCAGCACCCCTAGGAGCTAACCGCTCGCGGGGGCAGGCCAAGTCGCATACCCAAGCACGCGCCTCCCGAACCGCGGTCAGGCGCCAAGGCCCCGCAAGGCGAATCACGCCCGCCTAGGCCCAGACCCCGTGATGCAGCACAGCGCCGACACAACTGGGGATTATAACGAGGCACTTACCCCGTCCACCACGTTGCACACCGACTAGTGTGATGAGAAGGGTCAATACAGCAGCCGACGGGCCCCCGCCGCCATGTGCAGCCCCCACCGCCAAGATCCAGTGAGGATTACTCTGCCGCCGCTGGGAGCCGATCAGCGTCCCCGAGTGGCGTCAGCCCGCCACCGTGACCAGGTAGCCGCAGTTCCAGCGCCACAGGCTCAGGCTTCAGACCCCAGGCAGGCAGCAGCCCCAAGCGTCACCATAGGTTCAGACGGCCAGGCTACACATCCGATCCCAGACGCCCGGCGGCCATCTTGCTCACAGGTTTCAGCCGCAGCATCCCGTTGCTGACTTCTCCGGTTCCTCCGCACCTACATTGCTGAAAGTTTCGCCACAGGTGTAGGGGATATTAAGACAGCCTCGCCATGAGTTACAGCAGATTTGTAGTGATTTGCCGATGGTATTAACCGAATGTGCAAGCCCGACCTGCAGAGCCCCGTCAACAGGCGGCCATCCTGCAGCGCGTCGTGGCCACGCCCCCGCACATGTACTCTACTTAATTAAGGTGATGCTTTGTTGTTTTTGTCATGTGTCTACAAAAAGACAAATAACGTTTTATTTTTAAAAAATGTATTTAATTAGACAATTTTTAATTTAGTTGTGGGTTGTTGGGTTTGTAGGGGGCTTGGGTGGGAGGTTTTTTTTAAATGCAAATAAATGTTTTGATTTTATGCAATTTAAATTTCTAATTTATATTTAATTATGTAAATTAATTATTTGATTGTTATTTGTATTTGTTTTTTTATTAAGTGTTAATTAGATTTTCAGTGTATTTGGTTATACAATTTAGTAAATGAATTTTAAATTTATAAAATGCTTTAATTTAATTGTTCTATTTATCAATAAATATAATATTAACAATATTTTATTTTCATAATTTTTTTAACATTTTAAATTACTTAAGGGCAGATTACGATGTTGTTCGGAAACTCTTCCGACCGAATCGGTTTCGGATTAGTTTCTGACCAACTCGGGTTCTGCGAGTCCGACCGACCGATTATGATGCTTCCGAACATCGTTCGGTCTGACTCGCATTGACTTCAATGGGAGCCTGTGTTCCGAACGAGAACACAGGCTCCCATTGAAAAAAGGGGTGGTTGGGGAAAACCATGCACCCTGTGACTGGCACCCCATAGTGCCTGCCACACTGTGCATGGTTGGTAAGAGGAGTCACCTACGAGTGAAGGGGGGCCTGCTACGGGCCCCCGAAGTCAGATTCCGACAGCCGTTTTGTGTCGTGCAGACCGAATCAGAATCGGTCATTGTAATCGCTCGTTCGGAAACCGTTTCCATGGAGCTGTACGAATCGGCTCTGAACGACTCGGGCTGTCCGAATGCTATTCGGAACCGATTTAAACAGCCCAAATGGTTTCCTTGCATCTTAATCGGTCATCTGGAAAGGTGTCTGATTCGGTCGGAAACATAGTTTCCGAATTGGATTCGCCGAATCCGAATCCTGTTCGGAGCCTTTACGGATGGCATCGTAATCGTCCCTGAAGTTTTTTTGGGCAGTGGTGAGGGAAGTGTATTAACTTTAAATATTTTTTTATGTTTCTATTTGGTATTTTATTTGTAATATCATTTTTTTAATGTCTTTTTTTATTTGTCTTTAGCGAATTTGTATTTTATTTAAATATGTTTGAATATGTACTTTTCTTTTTTATTTAAATATTTTTAAAATAAGTTTAAGAGTTGGAATAATAAATCTAACCCCTTCATACAACTACACTTTCTATACTGTTCTTCAAATCGTAGTGAGGATGGTCAATCTAACCCTTCCAAAGTCCAGGAATTTCCTGCTTTTGCTTAAATTGGAATGACAATAGTTCATTTGATGCTTCCAAAGTCCAACACTTTTTCCTAATTTTGCTCAGATTAGAGTGAAAATGGTATATCTAAACCCACTATAGACCACTACTTTATCTACTGTGGCTAAGATTGGAGTGGGAATAGTAGTTCTAGCCCCACAAAAGTCCAACCCTTTCCCTCCTATTCTTTATGCTGGAGTGAAATTAGTAAATTTGACCCCTCCAATGTCGAACAGTTTCACTACTATTACTCAGATTGGAGTGGGAATAATGTATCTAACCTCTTCAAAATACAACACGTTCCCTACTGTTGCTCCGATTGGAGTGGGAATAGTAAATCTAACTCCTCCCTTCTCCAACACTTTTTCTACTGTTGCTCGGATTGGAGTGGGAATACTAAATCTTACCCCTCCCAAGTACAACACTTTTCCTGATTTTACCTGATGGTGAAGTGGGAATAGCATATTTGGCCCATCCAAATTGCAACAATTTTCTTATTGTTGCTCAGATTGGAGTGGGAATAGTTAATCTAAACATTCCAAAGTCCTACACTTAGTAAATCTAAACTTTTGCTTATGTTGGAGTGGGGATAGTAAATTTGACCTCTCCAAAGTTTAACACTTTCATGAATTTTTTTTTACATTGGAGTGGGAATAGTAAATCTGACCCTTCCAAAGTCAAACACTTTTCCTTCAGTTGCTTATGCTGGAGTTAGAGAAGTAAATCTGACTCCTTCAAAGTCTGACACTTTCACTGGTTTTGTTTAATTAGTATTGTTATTATTTATTTTTTTGTAATTTTTATGTGATTTATAATTCGGGCTGAGTCCAGGGTCCTAAGATGACTGCCTCCACTTCCTGGTTGATGTGGTGGCAGCCAATGAGATCTCAGCAGGAGATGTGTTGGCTCCATGGATCCTCTGCAATGTAAAGTAAAAAAGGTTTTTGAGCCTTATTTGTTCAAAACTAACTGAACAGATTTACTCCAAATCACAAAAAACACTCTTTCTGGTCCAAGATCAAGCTTTCTGACAAATTTGGTGTTAATCCGTTCTGCGGTTTGGGCTGTAGCTGTGTCTAAAGTTCCTATGGAAAAATGAATGGGGAAAATGTGCTTTGGGGCTCCCCTTTTAATTGGCCCCTGCTTAACGGATCACCCAAAAACTTTCTAAGCGCAAACTAGATAAAAAGTGGCACTTTTTAAAAATGTTTCATAGAGGTTTGTCAAACTGCGCTGAAGTTAGTAGCATCACAAAAAAGCCATGGAAACACGATCCTAACTATAACTACAAAGTGGCAACCACCGCTGGGTAATTATATTCTAGTCCACAATATTATTTTTGTAGGTTACATTCGAAGTGTGTAAACTTGATTCTTTTGTTCTCCATATTTTTGAGGCTATATTTGTTCATTTCTTTGTACAGTGTGTTGTATATACCTTTTTCTTCATGTTCAGTCAAAAATAGTTGCAAGAAGAGGGAAATACATTCAGTTTTTTTTTTAAGTGTTATATAGCGCAAACAATACAGATTACTTTTATGTGTTTTTTTAGGCACGGGGAGATTAATTAATTTGTCCAGAACCACAGGATGATGAGTTGAAACGGATACTCGAACATGGGTCCCCGTTTCAAGGTTGACAGCTCTGGCCATTAGGCTACATCTCCTCCACTCACCTTACTGTTTGTCCTGCTGTGACAATCTTCTGTTTTCTTTCCAAAAAGAAGTTGCATTCTTCTCAGTTTTAGTATAATTTAGGAATAACTGGATTGACATAGGGGACAGAGGCAGGGTGGATTCGGAACATTTTTTTTTTTTTTTTTGCATCCCTTTTGTGTGAGGCAAACGGGCTGTGATTAGATCTTAATACAGTATCTGCAAACAATTGCCCTTTGTTTACTGTCTAAAGTCTGCTATGCCATAGAGGTTACACATCACATTTTTTACTGGGAAATGTAAAGGTTCCAGGAAAGTAAGGAAACTAATTTTGCAGAATCTTTTCATGGCCTGACTTTCTGACAGTAATGCTAAGGGAAGGGACGTGGTTTATATTATTGTTGATTTCTATTGCCATTTGCTTACGTTGTCAGCTCAATGGAGGTCCACCACACACTGATCTCAGACATTTGGAGTCAGAATTCCTCATCTTGGCTCTGGTCTCATCAGGCCTAGGAAGATTATTTAATGAAACTTGACTATCCATCATGTAGTCACTTATGGGCTATGAACTCCTATCATTCTTATTAATTCAGAGGTTTAGAGCTGGTGTTACTGGCACTCTAATTACAGCCCTAAGTAAATAGTGCCGGATATGATGGACTTGGTAATACTGGATTTCGACAAAAGTGAAGAGTTCAGGGACAACATGGCAAATTGTTCGAGGAGAATGCTGGATATTGTTAAAATTGTGAAAGGGGAGAGTAGACACTCTATAAAACAATTTGGAGTAAACCTCCCAATAACAGTTAACATATTACACTCTTCATGAGGTGGCCAATATGATCAGGATGAGAATCCAAAATAGTAAAATGGCCAAATACAATCAGTCATTAGTGTTACTAATATGTGCCTACTTTGAGTGTCTGCAGTGAGAAACGTGAGTGTAGCACCTATCCCAATGCAACAAACCTAGTATCCTCAGGACGTGGTGATGCAACACCCTGTGAAACCCTGGAGGCTTGATTGATTCGTACAGCCTCCTGCCCACTTAAATTCTGTAGGGGCTTTAGGACGTTTAATACAATCTAACATTAATATTGTGCTAATGGAATTACACAGACAATTATCAATGGTGTTTAACAACCAGACAAAAAAAAATTATCATTTTTTCTCCCACTTGCATGCACCCCACTATGACCCAGCTGCCCTTCCTGTGCTCATTCAAGACTCCTTACATTCCCCCCTTACAGCAGTGTGACCGCTTTTAGCAGAACTGACCGTCCCTGTATATAAGTCCTAACTGCATTTGTTAGAGCCAAATTCTGGCTGCTCCCCAAAATCTACTGAGATCAAAAATGATGTGTTTGCTGGATATTGATTAAAAGGCTATTGGCCTCCCTAGAGTTAAAAGGTGTTATTGTAAATAACTTTCAGGACGGCAGAAAACTTCGGGGCAGATTTACTAAGAAGTTATCCAGTGCCCCGTAGCAACCAAAGTTGCTGCTTTGGTGAAATGGAGAATGCAGAACAGCACTTTAAGCCGCCTTGCGCCACACAACAACTATCAATCAAGTACCGTAATTTAGCAATTCAACTGAACTCTCATGAAGTATTCACACAAAGGATCTCCTTTGTTCAGGTTCAGATATATGTCATCCCCATAGTGCAAGGGCATTTGTATGATGTCTAGCATTGATTTTGTATTGGAAGGGTACCCTTTCATGCGATCCTTTAACATACTTAAAATGTATCCCACTTTGTATGTGTGCTGTACAATGCCATCAAACAATGCTTCAATGTTGGAGGCAAAATTATTAATGTAAATCCATATCTATCACTGTTAATAGATAGGGATTTGCATCAAAATCCATGGGTGGTTGTATGGGGTTACTGGTTGAAGGGGGTGAAACCCTACTCAAGCAGAAACCACAATTCCTGTCAGGGTGAAACACAAGCAAACCCCAAATTAACCTGCGGTCAACCCTCAGGCAGCTTGGCACAAAGGCAGTCAGTATTAACTTAGAGGTAACGTGGTAAAGTATTTATGCCGTACTTCAAACAGTTTTAAAGTGAAAACACAACACACAAAAAATCATATACCAAATTAGAAAAATAGAGTAAGATTTTCATAAATTACTCGACACCAAAATTACAAAAATCCAATCAGTAGAATCAGAGTTATGCAGTTTCAAAGATTTAAGGTAAGTATAGCGCTAAAAGCACAAAGACCCACTCCCGGTTATCTGAACGCATGCAACTGGGTGGAAAGTCACAAGTTCAAGCTGACCGCGAGAGAGCGTGGGATGGATACATGGACCAGATTAGTCCAGCTGAAAAAGTTACCTTCTAGAGCCCATCACAAAAAGTTCTGTTTCCCAGTGGAGGAGGCCACGAGGAGCAGGGAGAGCATCACAGATGGTCATTGCTGTAGCACGAACAGCAGGCCAGAATCGTGTGCGGTTGTCGGTGAACTGCGAAGATCCTGTCAGACGTTGCAGACGGTCATTGCTTGAGATTTGCATTGGAGGTCATCCCAGACTGTCGATGCTGTAACGCGAAGTGCAGATCTCATGTTGCCTTTTGGCACTGGTGGTCGCTGTAGCACGAACAGTCAGGTTCACTGGAGCTTCGCATTGGCTGTCGGCGCGGGTGGCGAGATTTTGGTGCAAACTGACCCGTTTGCGGTTGCAAAGAGCCCAAAACTTCAGGATTTCTCCATTTTTTGGAGTGGGAGCTCGACTGAGGCCCCACCAAGGGTCCAAGACCTGAGGGGCACCTCTTAGGGTGCAGGAACTCACTCCATAGTCAGTAGGCTGACCTTTGAAGTCACTTCTGCCTAGGATGAAGGGTGCAGGTCCAGTATTCCTTCTCAGCAAACAGGGCAGGCCTCAAGAAGCAGTGCAGCAGAGTGTCCTTGTTCTGTAGTATCGACACGCCCAGGAGTGTGCTGAAGATTTGGTTCTGAGGAACCACTATTTATACCTGGTGCTGACTCTGAAGTGGGAGAAGCTTCTAGAGTCCCCCCTCACAGAAGTGTCTGGAATTTACTGCTTCCCTGCCCTGGCCACAGCATGTCTGCACAAAAGACTAGTGTGAAACCCTTTGTGGCATAGGCTTTGTAATGTGCAAGTGTGGTAGGTGACAGCTCTGCCCCCTATCAAGTCCCATCCTGCCAACACCTATTCCGCCTTTGTCTCACTGTCTGGGAGTAATACACAAAGGCTAACTGCCAGCTTCACCTAGTCATATGACCCATGATACAGGCTGCAGGCATCAAATGGTTAGGACAAGTAAATGCCAACTTTCTAAATATTGGTTATAAAGCAACAAATATCCCTCTGGGGTATAATCTAATACATACGATGAGTATTTGACTGTCACTAAGTACAATCACAAGCAAAACAGATGCCTGTAATGATCTGTATCCAGTCCTTTTTTAATCATAAATTGTTAAGAATTCCGAATTTCATATAATGTACACACAGGATCTACACAAAAACAATGGTGGTCTGTGAAATGAATTGATCACACAGTGCAAGTGAGTGCAGAGTTAAGAAAGTACAGAAAAGTGATCATAGACTAGGCCTACACCTGAGGAGAGGGAAAGCACTGAGATTGAGCTCGAATTGTGTCTACAGTATCTCCTGCTTTCTCCTTTTCCATAGCACAGCACAATGGACCTTCTCGTACAGTGCAGCAGCTGTAGGGGGTCCTAATTACTGAAATGCAATTCTGTATCCCCAGCCCAGGCATCTGCCTTATAGACAAAGATTTCATAGCGCACAGCATGAGAAAGAATAGCTTCTGGAAATCTCAAGTACCAAACTAAAGAGAATTAGGGACATTTAGAACTTCAGCATCTCAGGGGTATCAGAAGTGGGACAGAACTCCATCATAAAGGTGGTAAATCAACAACAGTTGAATCAAGCATTGCATGTTCAGCAACAGCATGATCAAAATGAGGAGCAATATTTCCAGCAAGCCATGCAGGAACAGAGAGAGAGGAAAATAAATACTTAGAATAAGAACTAAAAACCCATAATTTAAATGGCAGAGATAGTCGATGCATACTGAGTAAGTCTGAATATATCCTTTCTGGTCTTGGAAAAATATGACCAGGGGGATGACCCAGAGAATTTCTTTAGTGTTAAAAAGAGCTGGCCCCAGTGCTGCATGACCCTAAGAGAGGTGAAGTCATTGTATATTGCCAATGCAGTCTGGTTATATGCCAAATGCATATCAAGCCACAAATCCTGATGACTCTATTCATATTATGAACATACATTTTTTTTGTCTAGGCCTGGATGAAATTTAAATTATGCTGGTGTAATTTGGATAATTTCAGGAGTTTCGCATTACATTTATTTCGTAGAAATTCCCATATTAGGCCATTATGCCACATCGCCTAATTGCGTGCCATTTACGGTAAGTATTTACTTCCAACATGCCATTCTGTTATTTCCTGTCTAAAACTCCTGTAGAACTACGGCAGACTTATGTGTGGGTTCCATGGTTGGAATGGAATGCTTTCCATTCTACAGCTTATCTGTTGGAAACAAGGTTGGCTGCTGACTTTAGCACTACTATATAAAATAAACCAGTTTGATCCTTACCTGACTATGGTTGTTCAGTGAATACAACACATTGATCGACTGTAAGAAATTGGTTCCTGGTTGAGGGGGGTGAAACACTTCTCAGGCAGCAGCCATAATTCTTCTGAGGGTGAAGCCACAAGCAAACCCTAAATTAACCTCTGCTCAATCCTCGGATAGCTCGACACAGAGCAGTCAGGCTCAATACAAACAGTAACACAGTGAAAACACACCACACAAGGAGATAACAACAGATTTAGAAACATTGAGTGATTTTTAATAATAAAACAAAAAGAAAACAACAAAATTGCAATTAGTCAAATCAGAGCTATTCAATTTTTAAGATTTTAATGAAAATTGCACCAAAAGGCTTAAAGTATCAACTGTGGATATCTGGTCGCACTGTACCATGACAAAGTGACAAGTTCAGGCTGACTGCGATGGAATGCTGGCCAGGTACAGAGACCCAGTTAGTACCTTAAACCCTGGTTTATGGAGTGTGCGAGGATCCGCGTCAAAGATGTGTTGCGCAGGTGAAGTGATAAGTCAGTTCTGTGATGTGGCGAGGCTGCAGTGCAAAGTCCTGATGCGTCAGTCAAAGATCACATCGAGGAGGGCTTGTGATGCAAAGTCCGGAGTCGAGGATTCATTGTACAGTCTGCGCCATGCGTCGTTTCCAAGGAGATGCGAGGCTACGATGTGGTGTCTGGTGTCGTTGGCGATGGGCTGCACTGTGACATGGGCCTTTGTGACAGATTCAATCCATGCAGCAACAGTGATGCATCAGTTCTGCTCAAGGTTTTGCCGTGCAGCATGGGAGATGCGCCAGTTCTGCTGGATCCATAGAGACTGGCAGATCACAGTAGGCCCATTTCCAAGGGTCCAGGACTGGGGTGGCAGCACTTGGCAGGGTATACACAGAGATGGCAGAGTCCAGGTGTAAAAGCAAGGTTGTTGGAGCCTACTGTCACTGGGCCTATAGAAAGGAGGCCAGCCAACTAGCCCTTGGAGTCACTCTGGGTTCTGGGTTCCAGAGATATAGGTCCAGTCATCCTCAACCAAGCAAAAGGGCTGCAGGCAGCAGGTCAGCACAGAAAGGCAGCAGCACAGCATGGCAGTATTCCAGCAGGACGGCAGTCTGATAGAGTGGTGGTCCTTCAGCAGCTCAGCAGTCCTTCTTCCTGGCAGAGTATCCAGAAGTGTACTGAAGTGATGATGTCTGAGGTCCAGTATTTATACCCAGTTGGGCCTTTGAAGTGGGGGAGAAGCTTCTATAGGTTTCCCTTTGAAGTCCCCAGGCATCCTGCTTTTCCTTTCCCTGTCCAGACTACGTACAGTGGGCATGCAGCACTTTGTGTGAAGGCAGGACACAGACGATTCAAGTGGGCCCAGGGCCTTCCTACCATGCTGCCAGTGATGGCCCATCCAGGCACACTTCAGTTCCCTATTGTGTGCGGCGGTCTAGGAGGAATACACAAATCTCAGCTGTTAGCTACACCCAGTCATGTGACCCAGATACAGGCTACAGGCCGTAAATGGCAAAGGTACCAACTTTCTAAAAGTGGCATTTTCGACTTCACCCTAAGTTAGGATATTTCATTGCAATTCCAAAGCCACCAAACATGAATTGAGTACGTGCTCCCATTTGGAAATTACAGCATATTAAATGTAATAAGGTAACTCCAATGTTAGTCTGTGGAAGAGGTGTGCCTTGCAGGAGTGAAAAATGAATTTAGGAGTTTGTCACTACCAGGACATGTAAAACTTGAAAGTGCCCCTACTTTTTAAACATATGGCACCCTGCCTTCTAGGCTGTCTAGGGCCTACACTTGGAGGGACTTATATGTTTTAAAAAAGGTTTGGGCTTGGCAAAAGGTTTACTTTCTGTCGTTTATGTTTACGCCCATGTCACTGGTAATGCGACACGTACGCTGGTGGCTTTAATACATAACTGGCCCCACATGGGTTTAATTTGTCAGGCGGTAACGCAGTAGAAGGATCTTCACTTACGCGTTCAAAGGTAATTGCAACATCTTTTTCGAAACGTTTGTGGATGCGTGTTTCATATTAACAGGATATTCAAAGGGGTATCATTGTTTGTTGCAGCGTTTCGGCACAGAATCTTTTAAGCTGCGATTGACTCCCGAACATACATTATAAGCAGAACTTTATGCCTGTTGGATCGTTTTACAAGGTACCTTGATTTTCAACAAGCACGGTGGTTGTCACTATGTATGCACAATGGGTTACTGACCCGAATTTGTTTCTCGCTTTCCTTTTTTTTTTTTTATTAGAAAAATACCTGGTACATTTAATAATAAATACAAATTACATTACAATATTACTAAAAAACCACTATACATACATCATACAATATTATAAAGTAAATAAATAAATTCGGGCATGAGTTTCTAAAACAGATAAAAATTACAAAATATTTCATTGTTAAATAGTAAATTTGGGCTGATAAATCCATGCAGAGATAAAAAATAACCCTCCAACACCCATCCGAACTGATTAACATAAAAATCCAGATATAGGGAATCACTCGGGAGCTTCCTCCAAGCAACCATCCCTCCACCACTTCATGGGAGCCCAAATAGTCATTCCTAATTCCCTCATTTTCCTACCCCGGTGTATATATGAGAAGATTCAATATTATGAATCCCGAGAAGTCTGGCCAACCACATCTGGAAGGATGGAGCTACCGTATCCTTCCATCCTGCCGCGAGCAATATCCTGAGGACCGCTACAGATATAAATACAAATGCTTCTTTTTCCTTATTAAGCCCTAAATTACTATCAAATCCCATTATCATTAGGGTAGGGGATAGGGTGATCTTAACTCCTAGCAGCCCCTCCCAAAATTTCCCAATTTCTCCTTGAATGACACTTAATTTACTACAATGATAAAACATATGCAGCAGGTCAGCAGGGCCTTCCCCGCACCGTGGACATCTATCGTCCTCCTTTTTGCCCCACATAAATAATTTGGCTGGTGTAAAATATAAATTAAAAAGAGTCTTATAGTGTTGGGCTCTCAAATTTGTGGAACGAAAGAGTTTCCCTGCGAGTTGTAATGCTCTATCTATATCAACATCTGGGTCCCCAAGTTTCATTACCCATGCAGTTTCAAATTTCTCCAAATCATCCTGAGTCCCTGATAACAGAGACCCATATATCTTTTTGATCTTTATTCCACCCCTAATAAATAATCCAATATATCAATTCTGCCCCCAGGGATAATCCGTGGTCTGATTCCCCTCAGTGTATCCTGGATCTGAAGAAATTTAAAACCTAAATTATCCGGAATACCAAATCTCTTCTGAATGTCCTCAAATCTCATCAAGCTGCCCCCATCATATATATCGCCTATTCTTTTGATTCCTTGCTGCTCCCAGAGCCTCCATATTTTATCATTGCTAAAGTGGGGAAACATACTACAGTTCCACACCGGTGTATAATAACTAATTTTAGGAATTATTAAAACTTTTTTCACCTGTTTCCAAACCTCCCAAACAGCATCTAAAACCTTATATCGCATTTTCTTATAATAACGCCTATCGGTTTTCCGTAGCAGAAGCCCCAGAGCTTCTCTACCTAGTAATAATTCATAAATGGAAGGAGGATTATTATTACCAGGTGAAATATCAGATAGATTTGAAGCTGAATCAAATAAAATCGCCATCTGACTTAACAAACAAGCCCACAGGTAATATTTAATATTAGGGATTGCAAGCCCTCCTTTTTCTTGTGGGAGAGACAAATATCTCATGGAGCGCCTAATTTTACCATACTGCCAGATAAAATTCATAAAGACTAGCTCTATTGACTTTAATAGGCCTTCATCAATCATAAACGGGATAGAGCGAAAAAAATATAGTACCTTAGGGAGCATAGTCATTTTAAGTACATTTGCTCTCCCTATTATAGATAAGTGTAAGGCATCTATTCTTTTAAGGTCAATTACCATTGTTTTTAAAAGTGGGGTAAAATTATCTTTTATAATGGTATCTGTTGCCGAACCTATTTTAACTCCCAGATAAACCGCTGAATCAGAATATCTTGCATCCTGCCTTCTAATATTTTTAGTACAAATTATCTGAGTTTTACTTTCATTCAACAGATACCCTGAACAGTGTCCAAATTCACTAGCAATCCCTGTAATAGCTATCAATGCCGTATCTGGTTCCGGTGTAATTATGGCCAGATCGTCGGCATATGCCAGCAACTTAGTCTCATATCGATTAAAAACTACCGGTTTAATTTCATTGCATCCTAATAGTTTCCTTACTAGAGGGTCTATGTACAGGGCGAAAAGAATCGGTGAGCAGGGACAACCCTGACGCGTCCCTCTAGAGATATACACTTTTTCCGAACTGCCTCCCATTATCTGGATTCTAGCCTTTGGATCAAGATACATGGCCCTGATAGCCCCCATTATTTTAGGGCCAAAGCCCCTTCGTTCCAATATCCCCCACAAATACTTCCACGTGACGCGATCAAAAGCCTTTTCTGCGTCTAAAAGGATCATGGCCATCCTCCCCCCGTGGCAGCTTGCACATCAAAAAGTGAAATGGCCCGCCTAATGTGATCAGTTGTTCCTCGACCTGGGACAAACCCATGCTGCCACGGGGAAACCAGACCGCCCATGACCCTTCCAAGCCTTCCAGCCAAAACCTTGGCATAGATCTTTGTATCCGTATTTATGAGGGATATTGGACGATATGAACCAGGGTTTTCCCTAGGCTTCCCTTTCTTGTGAAACACAATAATATTTGTTTCCTTCCAGGATTCAGGGATTTGACCGGAACATATTATACCATTAAATAAATCCAATAACATTGGGGCGATCTCGTTCTGGATACTCTTATATACTTCAAGTGGTATACTGTCCGGCCCTGCAGCCTTTCCTGCTGCTAACTCCTGCAATGCTCCTATTACTTCCTCTATTACCAGATCATTATCCAGCATTTCTCTATCCAGATTATCCAGCTGGGGGCCTATATCTTCAAAGCCTAAACTACCATCATCTGAAACACCCACTTCTCTATACAATGTTTGATAAAAGTTTTTAAAAACTTCCAATATATCGGCTGGCTCCGTATAGTCCCGACCCTCCTCTTGTATTGTTGATATTATATTTCTACTACTTTCTTGCCTAATCCGAAGTGCTAATAGCTTACCTGCCTGCTCTCCCGTCTCATACAGCTTGCCTCTATATGTATGATACTCATCGGCTGCCTTCTGAGCTAACCACTTATGCAGCTCTGCTTTTATAATAAGAATCTTTTGTTGACTCCCTGCAGCCTCACACCCTTGCCCAATATCCTTTATATGTTGTTCCTCTGCTTCTACTAATTGACAGACCAGTCTCTCATTTTCTCGGCGAGCCTCTAGCTTTAACCTAGCCGAGAAGCTGATCGTCTCGCCTCTCAAGGCTGCCTTAAACGCGTCCCAGACATTATTTCTGGATGAGCTAAAACGATTCGCATCAAAATAAGCTTGGGCCCACTTCCTCAGATGTTCTACAAATTTGTGATCAGCTAGAAGCTTCCTCTCAAAAGTCCACCTTGAGTGTTTTTTATTTAGAATATCTATCTCATACTCCAAAATTAATGGGCTGTGATCAGACAGCACCCTCGGGAGCTTCATAATACTAACCCTCTCCAATTCTGATATAGAAACCAAAAAATAATCCAGTTTCGTATATTTCTTGAAGGGGCATGAATAATACGTAAAGCCCGGGTCAGTAGGCTCCTTACAACCCCAAACATCTACCAAACCATGCGATTCCCATATTGAGGTCGCTGCTCGAAATACCCTGGGTTTACGACCTATATAAACAGTATTATTTGTAAAGTCAGCAGAGATATTCAAATCTCCGCATACTATAATAGGTCTTGGCCAATTCAATAATTCAATTTCAAGATATTCGAATATCTCCGGGTCGTCCTGATTAGAGCCGTAAATTGTACATATTGTAAACCCTAAATCATGTTCCACCAGTGCCCACCTCCCATGGGAATCTACCAGATGACGCTTAGCTCCTCCCAGCACAGATCTAGCCAATATTGCCACCCCTCTAACTGTAGATGTCTGTGAGGAGCAGGCCAACAACTCAAAGCCCCTTATCCTCAATAAATGTTTTTTTGCCCATGGAAGATGGGTCTCCTGTAAGCATAAGACATCAATATAGTTTGATCTTACAAAATGCCCCATCATTTGCCTCTTCTTCCAATTATTTAAGCCCCCAATATTAAGAGTACATATCTTAAGTTTCCCCATTTAGCCCTGCTAAGATAACATTTCTCTTCGAAACCAGCTCAATCATCTGTTTATATATCACAAGCCCTAAATCACCAAAAAAATCACAAAAAACATAACACCAGATACTTTCCCTCTTTTCAGTTTTCCCCCATCCTTCCCACCCCTCTCTACCCCCACCCCATCCAACCCCCATCCACCCCCACTCCTCCCCCCATCCCCACCACCCTAGTGAAGCGCTCAGACCTAGGTCTGTGCATATGATGTATGTAGCATTAGCGACCTGGGTCCTTCTAAACCTACTAATCATAGCTACCTCCTACCCCCTTTATCCTATCAAAACATCTTCTTCTTTTTCCCCCTCTCACCCTTTCTTCAATGTAGACCCAAGCTTTATTTGTCCACAACGTCCAAATATTCTCTGGCTTTTATCTCAGAAGAAAAATACAATGTCTGTCCCCCATGAATCACCTTAAGTTGTGCCGGGTTAATCAAATAGACCTGGATGTTCTTTTCCTGAAATGGTTTTATTAGCTGTCTCAGCCTCCAGCGTCTTTCTACCGTTGAGTGACAGAAGTCAGGGCGAACGAAAAATGACACTCCCCCATTAGATCTCTTATTTTCAGGTCTGGCCTTTTCTGAGATAGCCTGCCGCAATAAAAAATTCCCTAGGAACACCAAAATTGCTCGTGGTTTGTCCCCCTCCTTAGCTGGGACACGCCGTTTAAATGGAGTGCGATGAGCTCTTTGTATTTCTGCGGTCCAGTTCCATTCCATCAGCTCGGGAAAGGCGGATTTAAACAATTCGATGATATATACCCTAGTATCCGACCCTTCCACTCCCTCTGGTACCCCCAATACCCTGAGGTTGTTCCTCCTTTGTCTATTTTCAAATTCCTCCAGCTTCCACTGTATGTCCTTAATCTGTGAGCTTTGGGCCTCCACCTGAGTTGATGCACTGGCTGCTTCTGCCTCAGTCGCAACTATTCTTTCCTCCAGGTTCGTCACTCTCTCACCTACATTAAAACATACCTTGGAAAGCTTCTTGACAACCCCTTGCATTTTTCTCATAGCAGCCTGCGCCTTACGACTGTCCTGACGCGTTTCTTCCCTATGAGAGAGAATGGCCTGGTGTATAACCTCCAATATAGGGGGGATGGAATCAGTGCCTGAAGTGCCTGAAGAGGGTTTTCCAGAGAGCGGGGTAGCAGATGAATAATCCCATCTCAGATCCTTTCTTCCTCGGCCATGTACATCTGGCTGTGTATTGAACTTCTTAGTTATTGTGGGGAGATCTAAATCACTATCTTCCTGGTCTGAATCCAAATTACTGCCCCCTAATGATGAACTCCGGTCGTCATCAGACCATTCAGCACCTTCAGGGACACCTTCAGAGACTGAGAAAAAACAGTCACTGGGGTCTTTATCAGGATCAGGCCTGTCCTTGTCTCCTAGAGGATCTATTCCCCACATTGAATCATTAGTCCCCAATGTTGGGTCGGGTTGATGTAACTCCTTGCCACCTGTTACTTCTTCGGAGATAGAAGCCATTTTTGAAATATCAACAGTCTTGCTATTTGCTTCTATATTCCGTGATACATCGGGGAGAGCTGCTGTACTGCCCCCCCTCACCTTATCTCCCAATGAGACATTCCCCTCATGCCTGATATCATTGTCACTACATGGGGGCTCTACAACAGATGGGACAATGTTATTATGATCCCCAGCCTCCAAGTTATCTTTCAGGTTCTGAGAAATTTCGCTCGGTCCGGCTGGACTCACCTCCTCATTCTGTTTCCTTTTGGTATTTTCCTCTGTGTTAGGAGCTGCTACACGCACTACTGCTGACCCTGCTGCCTCCGTATGCTGCTTCTTTCCATGCATCAACATTTCAGCCACCGAGGGGCCAGCTGGACAATTCTTTCCAGATGCCCCGCCTCTCCCCCTCCTTGGCTGCTCCGGCGTGCGTGTCTGCTGCAGGTCGTTCAGTGCCTGCTCCGGGTTACTCTGCTCCAGTGCCGCTGAGCTCACGGACAACTCTCCACGCAGTTTTCGCAGCGCTGCTGCTTTAGCGGCCGCGGCATTCGCCGCCGATTTTGGCGCCATTCCTCCACTACTCCGTGATCCTCGACTCGCCAGGTAAGAGAGAGCCTTGAGGATAGAGCGCCTAATAATCCGGAGCCCGATTCTTGTGACCAGCGTGCAGAGTCTTTTTCGGGAATTCCGTGCTTCCAGCATAGAAAAAATGCAAGAAATATTATTATAAGTCCCTTTTTATGCGGTCATCTACCGCGAGCCGATAGGGGTCTTTACCAGGGGTAGTTAGTTCCAAACCTAACCCAGGATAGCGTCGCTAGTGCTGCAATCGGCCTCTACGCGGCCGCCATCTTGCCTCGACCCCTTGTCTCTCGCTTTCCAGTGAGAAACTTGTTTACGTTTAGGACATTTCGGTCCAGCTCACTGGAAGCTTGTAACGGACAGGTCAGACGCCTACACAGGGATATTTTACAATATGTGCTGACTATAGCCCTCGCATAGACTGCCCGTGCTTCAATGACTGGGGGCTGCTTTACGTTCTGAGCATAATTACGATTAAAGAGTACACACGACCACGGACTTTACACTTGTCGTATGCATTTATTTTACTTGGTATGAACTTAATGGTACGATTTCTCCATAGAATTCTACGTAATATAGTTCCCTTGGATATAGGACTTTTACACAGCTGGTGTATCCTGTCCTTGTGGTTTCGAGGACCAGAGGATCTTTACCCAAATACGCGCCTCAGTTGGAAATTTGCTTGGTTGTGACACCAGCCAGCCTTGAGAAAGTCGTTCTCGGTGAACAACGTGTCAGCTGTTTCTTCTTATGACACTTGCCTACTTGTCATGGAAATTTGGATGCCTCGACGAATAAAGTTTTTGGATTTGCTACACTGACAGACCATGAAGAATTGATTGTGTAGTGCTCTGGATTTATTATTGTATTAATGTATGGAGGAGTTTTCTTCTTTTACATGTATATTCTTACACTGGCTGGGTGGCTTAGTGGTCATCTATCCATTTGAGCACAAATTACCTATTGTGTATACTTAATTGCCCTATATTTTAGATGTGCTTGTTTGTACAGTTGTTACCACTGCCCACCTATTTGGTTTGTTCATTTGTGATACGTTCTTATTATTAAATTATTCTTATTATTATTATTAAATTAAATTTATAAGGCGCACAGCTACTCGGAGGTTTCCCGGCGCCATCGGACACAGTGCGAGGAAGAGATAACATCTACTGATTAAATAGCCACGTTTTTAGGCTCTTACGGAAGTTTTTATAACTGATTTCGTGACGGATCGGCGCGGGTAGCGTATTCGACAATGAGGGGGACAGATAAGAAAAGGACCGACCACCCATACGTGACAGTTTGTACCTAGGAACTTGAAATTTGGCTTGAGAAGAGGATCGAAGCAGACGAGTCGGAAGATATGAATGGGCTAAGGAGCTCAGATATTGAGGTGCTGTGCCCAGCTTGATCTTATGCATATAACATAAGGCCTTAAATTTAGTGCGATTCTCTATCCTAAGCCAGTGGAGGTCACGGAGGGAGCCTGAGATGGAGGACTTTTTTGGCACAGGGCAGAGTAGTCTAGCCGCCGAGTTCTGAACAACTTGCAGTTTTCGAACTACCTCCTTATTTGCTCCTAGGTACAGGACGTTGCCATAGTCCAGTCTGGACATAATCAAGGCCTGAATCACAGTTCTTTGTGTGGGACCAGGCAACATCCAGAGTACTTTGCGGAGCCATTTTAGGATGGTGAACGAAGTTGAGGCGACCTTGACTGCTTGCTGCCTCTTAGATAACTGATCATCAATGACTACGCCTAGATTACGTGCTGTTTGCACTGGTTGAGGCAAATCACCCATTTGGGGAGGCCAGTGACGGGGGCCCCAGAGATCTTTATTTTTCCCTAGGATCAGAACCTCAGTCTTACCACCGTTTAACTTTAGCCAATTAGTGTGCATCCAGCTAGCTATCTTCTGCAGCCCTGCCTGGAGAGAAGACACCATAGATGGCTCGTTGGCGGACAAAGAGAAGATTAGCTGGGTGTCATCCGCATAAGAAAAGATAGACAGCCCAGCTTCTTCCGCAATTGTAGCTAGCAGGCTAACATAGAGATTGAATAGCACTGGGCTAACGATCAAGCCCTGTGGTACCCCATACGGAGACGCATGGGTCTTAGAGCTAGAAGTTGGGGAAAAGACCTGAAAAGTCCGATCGGTTAGAAACTTTTTAATCCATTTAAGCGCTGAGCCTACTATGCCCAGAGATTGGAGTACTTTTAATAGAGCAGTGTGAGACACAGTGTCAAAAGCGGTACTTAGGTCGAGCAAAATAAGTGCCACCGTTTCACCGCTGTCAAGATGTTGGCGCAGTACTTCAGTGACTCCCAGGAGCGTGGTCTCTGTGGAGTACCCAGCTCTAAAACCCGATTGTGACGCATGCAAGATTTTATGAGATTCCACAAACTGCGTAAGTTGTTGATTAACGTGTTTTTCCAAAATTTTTGAAAAAGCGGGGAGCAATGAGATCGGGCGAAAATTCGAGGATTTAGCCGGATCGCATTGGGTTTTTTCAGAAGGGGAAGCACCATACTGTGTTTCCACGCGGCTGGTAAGAATGCTTCCCTCAATGATGCACTGAGTAACTCCATAATAAGTTTCAATGACGTAGGTTCTAGTTTTTGGAGAATGGGAATCGGGAGTGGATCAATTGATGAACCCGATTTAAGGCAATTTAAAATGCGATTAAATGACAAAATGTCCAGTGGCAGCCAGTTTTTTATCGTATTGGTTGGTTCCGAGTCAGGAGTCCCTTGTGGAGTGGCACAACCTAATGTGGGGAGTGCTCTTTATTTGCTGCTCCCATTTAGTTGTTTCTGTATTTAGTTCTGAGTAGATCTTCTTTACTTTGTCAATGAAGAACATTGCGACGTTCTCACATTGTGCTTCATCAAGCACAGGAGGTGTTGGTTGGCAAGTTGCTCCTGAGAGCTCCTTTACTATTTTGAGACAGAACTTTGGAATTATTATGTGCCGATGTAATAGTATTATTAACATGTTCTGCACGAGCCGCTTTGCACAGGGAATGATAGTCCCTCTTGGCAAGTTTATAACTATGCTTGGATTCAGGCGCATAATCCTTCCTCCAACGTCTTTCCAAGGCTTTACATTTAGTCTTTTCAACTTTTAGCTTTTCTGAGTACCAGGGGGTACCAAAGTACCAAAGTGGTAGGCCTGAAATGCAACCCCTGACAACTCTCGCTTTAGAATTATAGTTCTGAATTTCATTTGCACTGTGGAAGCTGTTCTTTCTCACATTTTGCATTGCAGGTAGAGAAGCATTCTTTTAGGCAAAGTAATGTCTTTGTTTTAGCAGTCGGGCAAGGAGAATAGAAGTTACAATTGTATGACTCGAAGGTGATAAAGGAAAGACGTTGGTTTCACACGGAAGAAGGCATGACAATCAAGGACGAATTTTGCAAAAGATGTACAGTGGAACACCGTGTAAAAGTATGCTCATGACCGTACCCATTGTGGAATACATGCAAAGCTGTGCATCATGGGAAAACTACCTGTGGATTTGGAATTAGGGAAAGTGCCCACATCTTTCTTGCCTTTGGAGAGGGAGCATCCCAGAACAAGCTCTTTCTTGTGATGGAGGCTTTATGCTACCTGGCCCATCTTGAAGATGGAGAGACTTCTTAGGAAGACTACACCACTGACATCTTTTCCTCTTGACTTGAATTGCTTACCCATTAATGTGGGGATGTCATCTTAGCGATAGTGTAGGGATAGATTTGATGCTTTTCCTTTACCAATCCTTAATGCAGGGGAATTTGGACTCCTGCTTCCTAATCATCTGTATCATCTTTCTCGAATTAATTGTTTTACTCATGTTGCACCGTCTGAATTGGGTGCTTAGATTTGGCTTTATGCTGTTTCCTTTGTATTTCTATACTCCTGTGTTGAGATGTGTTTATGTTCAATTATTTTAGACTTTGTAATAAATCAAACTAAACCTCCTAATCTGTCCTTTGATTATTAAGTATCAGGAAGTGGTGCTCTAAGTTGATTGTACCTTAATGATTTCTCCCTTTCACACTTTCATGCAGCCAAAATGTTCCATCGGAGAGTGTCTCTAGAAAAGTTCTAGAATGATGAGAAGCGGCCCTTTCACCCTTATCATGTTCACCATCAACAACATGCCCAAAGTGTACCACCTGCTCCAATGCTTTACCGATCTCTAAAGCGAATCACTCATATCTGTGGACAACTTTGTTGCAGTATGCGTCTCTCATCCAACTCTGAACTCACCCAAGCCTTTGCAGGGTTACTCGGAATGACAAAATAAAAACCTGAATCCAAGATGGGCAAAAAATAATTTATCATGGAATTGGCAATCGGAATCTTAAGGAAAACAATGCTGAAGAAAAACACTTGGCAAAGTGTTAGAAGTTGTGACAAATTGCTGTAGCTCTACAAAATGGTATGTAGTCTTTCCCCTGCGGTCCTTACTCCACAGAACATTGCCTTGCAGGTGAGTACCACACAGGCCCCTTTTTGGTACTTCACCATGTAGGTAAGTCTTTTTTTAAATGACATGAATATTATGTCATTCTAACAGAAAAAGAAAGAAGGGTTCAGTGATGGGTAAGGGTAATGGAACGTAGAGGTAATGTATTAGGTTTCAAGGGCGGGTAGAGGTTAAGGGAAGTAATTTGTTTTATGGTTAGGGTTCAGGGGAGGGTAGAGGTACACGGGTCAGTGTTTTTTAGGGTTCAGGGGGAGTAGAAGTAAAGGGGTATGGTTTTTTGGGGGTTCAGTGTTGGTAGAAGTAAAGGGTTAACTCTTTGTTTAGGGTTCAGTGGTGGGCAAAGGTAAAAGGAGGTACGGGGTTTTAGGGTTGAGTAGTGGGTAGAGGTAACGAGGTTAATGGGTTCTTAGGGCTCAGAGGAGGGTAGATGCAAAGGGAGGTTAGTAGATTAAAAAAGGGAGGTTTGGGGGTTTTCCCCCGAAAATAAACAAAAGTAAATTATAATAAATATATATATGTATACATTTATATATCTGTGCGTGTATATATATATATATGTATATCTATATATACATACATATATATATATATGCAAATTTGTATCCCACGGACAGGATTCGCCTGTTTGTGAAGTGCACTCTCGCCGTGGGATACAAATTTGCATATTTAATTCGGCCGGTCCCGGCCGAGAGAGTTGCACTACCGCTAAAAGAAAGGGCGGGCTGTATCACACAGACTGACTGTGTGTAAGATCTGCAGGACGAACAGTTTTTAATAAATTAACCGGAGTCCTTTGCTTGGAGCACACTGGAGTGCTTAACTAATGTGCATTGTACGTGGGCAGAAGACGGAATCCACCAGAGGATTTTAATGTGAAAGTTGTGTAAACTACGAATCCCAGAAACCTTCCCACTAGAGGGTGGAGTAACTCACCTGTTAAGTTTTAAAAGACAAGTGACTTTTTGCCAGCTTTCTTCTCCGTCTTTCGACACAGCATGGAGCCCGTGATCAAGGCGCAGGGGCGCTGAAACGCGTAGGGCTGTTTATTTTACAAGCAACATGATGTCTGGTTTCAAATAAAGAATGCTGTTAAAGGGACAGGATTCGCCTGTTTGTGAAGTGCACTCTCGCCGTGGGATACAAATTTGCATATACATATATATATATGATGTGAACAAGAAAGAGTTTTCTCTGTCGAAACGCGTCATGCTGAGGCACTGGCCAGGATTGACTGGTTGCTGGAGTTATGAGGATTAAATAAAGCACTTTATCTACCTACTCTCGTCCTTTGAGTGGTCCGTACCTGCCTGTGTGCCGTGGAAGAGTGGTGCCATTCAGGAATGGTCTTCATATATATATATATATTCATATATACATGTGTATATGTATCTATCTATATTAACCAGGCAGTTATAGTTAAGATTGTGTTTTCATGGGAAATGGAATCGACAACAATTGATTAATGATGAAGAATACAAGTACTTGAAAACACTACATCCTATAATTCCCACTATTTACTTCCTACCAATTTACTTCCTACCACTATTTACTTCCTACCGCCAGGATGTCCAATAGTAAGCTCGGTGAATTAATTCCTGGAAAGTACCTCACGGTACATAGATCTCTTTTTAGCACCATATGTGATAGCCCTACCATCCTACTTTACGAGGGTCCATGGACGTTTTAAACAAAATCCAAAATATATCTTGGAAGGACTCGTATTTGATGGCTACAATTGATGAAGTTTCATTATACACTTCCATAAGGGGTAGAGATGGAATAAAATCAGTCCAACATTTCCTACATGATAGATTTGTCAACCATTTGTAGCACTCAAACCTACTGATTGATATGTTGAATTTCTGTTTGACACAGATCACCTTTCTGTTTGACACAGATCACCTTTCTGTTCAATGGAAGTTATTATTTACAACAACAAGGCACAGCAATGGTGATTTCTTTTGCATCGACATACGTGAATCTCCTCAAGGGCTATTGGGAATTTGAAGTTATTTGGACAGAGAGCAACCAGATGAAATGGGAAAAAGTAAAGTTATGGTCATGTTTTATCGACAATCTTTTTATTATATGGGAGGGGGACAGTAGAGAACTGGAAATTTTTATTTTGTCCCTGAATTAAAATTATCTTAACCTGACTTTTATCTACACCATGAGCTCTGAACAAAACACGTTTTTTAGACATTGAGGTCCACATAAAAGATATGCATAATTGTGCAAAGGTACACAGGAAGAAAACATCATGAAACAGCATCCGCCATGGGAACAGCAGACATCCAAAAAAGTTGAGATGGAGTTTCACCTATGAGGAAATGCTAAGAGCTAGAAGGAATTGTTCAGAGGATGAGGACTTTAAAACAGAAATGAATGAAATGAAAAACATATTCCTTGCGAGGGGCTACCAATTGGCAGTAACACAAGAAGCCATGGAAAGAACACTGAAGAAATCTACAAGTGAACTTTTAATACCAAAGAAAGACTCCCTGGAAAATGAAGAAGAGAAAATTTGATTCATTATGGATTATAATATTCAACACAAGGAAACAAAACAAATAATTTAAAAAAAAGTCAGGATATTACAATCTGATGAAACACTCAATAAAGTTCTGTTGGCTCATCCAAATATCACCTGCAGGAAAGTTGCTTCACTAGGAGCTATCTTAACCGAAAGTCATTACTCCACTGAAGCAGGGAGTAAAATGAATTGGCTCAGTCAACCAGGTTTCTGGAAGTGTTCCAAATGCAAGGACTGTGAACATGGAATCAATCAAAAGGACTATAGGTTACACAATAGAAGAATTGAAAAAATAAAAGAATACATAACCTGTAACACAGCCTTTGTAGTGTATGTTCTGATGTCCCCCTACACTAAATACTATGCTGGTAGCACTATAAATAAAGTGAGACTGAGAATTTTACAACATCTTCGAGCAGTAAAAGAACAGATGTTACTCGTATCCAGTTGCAAAACACTTCTGGGAAGAGCATCAAGGTGGCATCAAGGATTTGCAGTATTTTGGGATAAAGCATATAAAGAAAAATGAAAGAAGTTGAGACAGACCGTTGTTGTTAAGAAGAATGGAATCAAGATTGATAATTCTAATCGAGACAGAAATACCTATGGGACACAATCTGGATGCAGAATTACATGTATACCTTTAATACTCTTCCCAATCGCATCAGTTAGATTACTGAATTCATGTTGAATTCCGGGATCTGTTCTAGGGGATGTATATACCATATCACAGAGAGTGCTCGTGATTTGCACTAGTCAATGGGTGTGTTTAGAAAGAAGAACATAGAGGGGATGCTCTTTTAACCTTTGATGAATTTAAAGAAAAGGCTCAATATCAATAATACAAAATATTGTTGATGCACATGCCCTTTAGGATATGATTTGAGATTTTCTGAAAATGAATAAGAATTGTAAAATTGAAATTTAATGTGTAAAGAAAAAATCTTTATTTGCACCATTGCTCATTGCACTAACTCTAAGGGAATAGTAAAAAGCAATATATAGAAGCTGCTTATGCATATGCACTTTACATTATATTAGGCTATGTTGTTATTTAACAATTGTATTGAATAGTTATTAATACACTAGCACTTTAGATCAGGGCATTTTGCTGCTTACATCAAACATATGAATTACTGTTTGAGGATTCTTGTCCATCAGGTGTTGCTTTATTGCTTTTAATTTGCACAACTTAGCTGCTAATGCACTTGCACTTTAATCCAGATGGGAAAATGCTGCGTCTTTAAATAAAATTCAGAATTGTATCTGATTGCACTTAATCATTACCACCCCCCCTTCCACATCCCTTTCTCTAATTTAACTTCCCGTTCTCTCTCCCCTCGTCTTCTGAATTATGCAAGAAGTACTTTACTACAAATTGCTATATTTGAAAGTTAACAAATATAACTGCACTGTATAAGAAGTTTCTTTATCATCACCAGAACTTTACTGTAATTTGAAATTCAGATAAATAGGAATTACTTTGTGAAAAAGGAAAAAGCAAAATTTTGTTCAGTTGCCAACCTTCTGCACAGTTTGTGAAAATGAAATTAAGTAATACTTTGTAATCTAATGTACTTTACATGAAGTGCAATTGTCAATTTGGGAAATATTACTTGCCAAGGAGGAAAAAGTGCTGTCTAGTTATGTTTTTTTAAATATGTAAAAATGGATGATGGACTAACATCATGGGCATTTGAAAAGGACAAGCTAGCCGGCAGGACTCTATGGTCCTGTGGAAGGCAAACACCGAAACGAATCGACTGTCCCTATGTGTAATGCACTGGTGATATAACAATAAAATTAAAAAGAACACCAACCCCGCTGTGGCGTTTTTGATTCCTGTCGACACCGTCAGTTGAATAAAGCACGCACACACACACACACATATATCTATATACATATATATATATATATGAGTCCACAATTGCAAATAAGCACGCGCTCTCAGATTCCTATTAAAGGTTTTTTAATGTTCAAGGTTACGCGTTTGGGAGCAAGCTCCCT
Source organism: Calotriton arnoldi (assembly GCA_963921515.1). NCBI lineage: Eukaryota > Metazoa > Chordata > Amphibia > Caudata > Salamandridae > Calotriton > Calotriton arnoldi. The sequence continues at coordinate 826,860 of CAWUFW010008663.1, forward strand.
TGATCACACACTGAACGAAGTGTACACCAAGTGAATACATAGACTCAGTACAGGGAATGAAATCGACATAGGACTGCACGATACCCAGCTACCTACGTAAAGTGGCGGCCATATTGGAGTGACTAAATTCAGATTAAAAGGCAATAATTCCTTAAAGAATAACAGCAGATATGTTATACCAAAAACTGAAAATCCATTTCAATACATGAATATCAAATTCAAGATGAATAAACATAAATCCACATCATGCTGAAATACAGCTAGCTCAAGACCGGAAGGCATACCGACAGAGCGTGCAGAATTGCATTGTTTCTGGTCGCCAAGTGGCAAGAGAATTTCAAGTACCATGCAGTTACAGTAGACCAATACTAACGTCAAGTGACATAGTCATACAAATCCATATACTGTACAATAGTCAAATAGCAAGCGTGACTATAAGTGAAAAAGTAAGAAATTCCCAAGCAGGAAATAGAAAGGCAAAGAGAAAGAGAAAGGATAAATGTTATAAATCATCTTATCTTTAAACATTAGTGCTCTAGTCGTGGAGACGAAGAAAAGGTTAGGAGGCCCGTGAAGTGTCCGCAGAATATCGGTGGGCCTTCCTTTCCTCCTGTGTAGAAAAATAGAAAACACAAGAATATGAAAAACAAGATTAAAAATGTGCAAACATTTTAAACAAGTGCTAGACTGTTCATTAGTTGCTTGTATTAACCAAATTACTTTAAATCGAATGCAAAAATTGCTTGTACAGTCTAACTCATGCAGCTTGCTGATCCGGGAAAACAATATCATAAAAACCTATGTTGGTATAAGCCAGTTATTCTTCCATAAGGTGCGTTGCTAATTCTCGTCCAAATTGTACCCATTCGAGTACCTCGTCTCGAGCTCAAGTATCCATTTAGATTCTTTTTTTTTTTTTTTTTTCTCCTCAATCTGAGCTCCCTGTTCCCCCTCTAAAGCTAGTTGTCACTTGTTCAATAACAAAGTAGCTGAGAAGTGAGCTGTTAGCGAGGTGAAAATCGGCAAAGTGTCTTGCGATATGGATAATGCGGATCCCTATTGTTTATGGCTCCTGAGATGTTCTAGGACCCTTTTCTTAGCCATATGTGCCGTGCTGCCAATATACCTTTTGTTACATGGACACACTAAAATATAAATGACATGTGTGGTACTGCATGTCAAAAATTGTGAAATGGTATTTTTCTTCATAGAGTGTGGCACACTGTATTCTTTCACCATATGGCTATTTTTACAAGCTTTACAGTGTCCACAAGGTAAAACCCTTTGAGATTGTGTGAAGTCTTAGGAGGTATGGTGATATCCCCATGCATAAGCAAGTCCTTCAGGCTACGACCTTTGCGATAACTAATACTCGGTCTCTCGCTAAGGGTGGGGCCCACAATGCTATCACTTTTGAGGATATTCCAATTGTCTTGGAGAATTTTTGTATTTTCCTTGACTTGTTGTTATAAGTAAGGATAACACGTGTTACTGGGGCTCAGTTTCCTTGTTTTCTCCTCTAGTGTACTGGGTCTGTCGATGTCTTTAAGTTTGGAAACTGCTCTCTGGAGTAGCCACTCGGGGTAACCACGTTCCTGAAAGCGTTCTAACATAATTACCTGTTCTGCCAGATAGTTCTCATCAGTATTGCAATTCCTTCTTGCTCTCAGCATCTCTCCATAGAGGATACTCCATTTCAGAGCATCCGGGTGATGACTGAGCAGCATGAAAAACGCTATTGCCAGCTGTGTCTTTACGGAACAGTTTAGTTTCAAGGGTGCCATTGACCACCTTAATTTTGACATCCAAAATTCTATCTCTTCTCTGTTTATATTCTGAGTGAGAGTTATGTTGTACCTATTGTCATTTAGTTTGTCAATGAATTCAGAGCTTCTTTCACTGCCTTCCCATATGAGAAAAAGGTCATCAATGTACCTCACCAAGCCTTAACTTTATCAAGATACATAGAGAGACTAGTATCCCTCATAATTTCTTCCTCCCACTGTCCCAAGAACAGGCATGCAAAACTTGGGGCAAAGCAAGTACCATCATAAGTTCTGAGTATCTGTTTAAAAAGTTCCCATTAAACAAAAAGATGTTATTACGTAAACAGAGACCCATCATTTCAATCAACATATTAGTATGATCAAAGTACATGATATTTCTGTCATTAAGGTAATTCATGCATGCGGAACTTTTAAACAGATACTGGAACTTCTATGGGTACTTGCTTTGCCCCAAGTTTTGCATGCTCTGTTCTTGGGACAGTGGGAGGAAGAAATTATGAGGGATACTAGTCTCTCTATGTATCTTGGATAAAGTTAAGGCTTGGTTGAGGTACATTGATGACCTTATTTCTCATATGGGAAGGCAGTGAGGAAGAAGCTCTTGAATTCATTGACAAACTAAATGACAATAGGTACAACATAACTCTCACTCAAGAATATAAACAGAGAAGAGATAGAATTTTTGGATGTCAAAATTAAGGTGGTCAATGGCACCCTTGAAACTAAACTGTTCCGTAAAGACACAGCTGGCAATAGCGTTCTTCATGCTCTCAGTCATCACCCGGATGCTCTGAAATGGAGTATCCCTTATGGAGAGATGCTGAGAGCAAGAAGGAATTGCAATGCGGATGAGAACTATCTGGCAGAACAGGTAATTATGTTAGAACGCTTCAGGGAAGCGTGGTTACCCCGAGTGGGTACTCCAGAGAGCAGTTTCCAAACTTAAAGACATCGACAGACCCAGTACACTAGAGGAGAAAAACAAGGAAACTGAGCCCCAAGCACACGTGTTATCCCACTTATAACAACAAGTCAAGGAAAATACAAAAAATTCTCCAAGACAATTGGAATATCCTCAAAAGTGATAGCATTGTGGAGCCCCACCCTTAGCGAGAGACCGAGTATTAGCTATCGCAAAGGTCGTAGCCTGAAGGACTTGCTTATGCATGGGGATATCACCATACCTCCTAAGACTTCCACACACAATCTCAAAGGGTTTTACCTTGTGGACACTGTAAAGCTTGTAAAAATAGCCATATGGTAGAAAGAATACAGTGTGCCACACTCTATGAAGAAAATACCATTTCACAATTTTTGACATGCAGTATACACATGTCATTTATATTTTAGTGTGTCCATGTAACAAAGGTATATTGGCAGCACGACACATATGGCTAAGAAAAGGGTCCTAGAACATCTCAGGGCCATAAACAATAGGGATCCGCATTATCCTATGCGCAAGACACTTTGCCGATTTTCACTCGCTAACAGCTCACTTCTCGGCTACTTGTTATGAACAAGTGACAACTAGCTTTAGAGGGGGAACAGGGAGCTCAGGTTGAGGAGAAAAAAAAAAAAAGAATCTAAATGGATGCTTGAGCTCGAGACGAGGTACCGCGAATGGGCCACAATTTGGACGAGGAATTAGCAACGCACCTATGGAAGAATAACTGGCTATACCAACATAGGTTTTTATGATATTATTTTCCCGGATCAGCAAAGCTGCATGAGTTAGACTGTACAAGCAATGTTTGCATTCGATTTAAAGTAATTTGGTTAATATAAGCAACTAATGAACAGTCTAGCAATTTGTTTAAAATGTTTGCACATTGTCTTAATCTTGTTTTTTATATTCTTGTGTTTTCTATTTTTCTACACAGGAGGAAAGGAAGGGGCCCACCGATATTCTGCGTGACACTTCCAGGGCCTCCTAACCTTTTCTTCGTCTCCACGACTAGAGCACTAATGTTTAAAGATAAGATGATTTATAACATTTATCCTTTCTCTTTCTCTTTGCCTTTCTATTTCACTGCTTGGGAATTTCTGATTTTTCACTTATAGTCACGCTTGCTATTTGACTATTGTACAGTATATGGATTTGTATGACTATGTCACTTGACGTTAGTATTGGTCTACTGTAACTGCATGGTACTTGAAATTCTCTTGCCACTTGGCGACCAGAAACAATGCAATTCACACGCTCTGTCGGTATGCCTTCCGGTCTTGAGCTAGCTGTATTTCAGCATGATGTGGATTTATGTTTATTCATCTTAATTTGATATTCATGTATTGAAATGGATTTTCGTTTTTGGTATAACATATCTGCTGTTATTCTTTAAGGAATTATTGCCTTTTAATCTGAATTTAGTCACTCCAATATGGCCGCCACTTTGTTACGTAGGTAGCTGCGGTATCGTGCAGTCCTATGTCGATTTCATTTCCCCTGTACTGAGTCTATGTATTCACTTGGTGTACACTTGGTTCAGTGTGTGATCAAGTGAGCTTGCTCGAAACGCATAACCTTGAACATTAAAAAACCTTTAATAGGAATCTGAGAGCGCGTGCATTATTTGCAATTGTGGACTCATATTTATGCCGGCATTGCTTCTACCGGCTTCATCGCGCCACCGTACTACGGGCGGAGTTCCCAGGAGGAGCAACTCTTTCTTCAAAAATATATATATATATATATATATATATATATATATATATTCACTGAAAAAACCACAGGTTTCAGGGACGTTATAGTTAGGCTGACATTTCACTCGCACAAAACCAGAGAAATTCAGCCGTTATAGTTAGCTGAGCTAACTATAACTGCGCCCCGCAATGCATTGCTGATGATGTCACATATTACATCACTCATGACATGGTCAGTGAAATCACTGATGACATCACTGATGACATATCTGATAGCATCATCCAGTGACTGAGTGTTTCTAAAAAGTTTAAGAATGTTATATAGATATACGCCAAGATGTATTGAAAAATGAGTGGGTGTATAAGTGTTTGAATGAATGATTTAGTGGCTGTGTGACTGACTGTATAAGTGAGTGATTATACATGTCTCAGGGAATGTATGGGTGGGTGACTAATCTGTGTGAATGTCTGGATCAGTCTGTCAGTTGGTGTGTAGTTGGCTACATGGGTTGGTAAATAGGTACATGAGTGTTTCTATGAGTTAATGATTGGTTGTCTGAGTAGCTGTATGGGTACCTGAGTGTCTCTTTGGGTGGGTGGGGGGCAGTGTGACTCCCTGTGTGATTGTGTGAGTAGGTGATTCACTGGGTGTATGGGTTCATGAGTGTGTGTGCAAGGGGCTGTGTGGGTGAGTGAGTGTGCTTATGGCTGTGTCATTGAGTGAATAGAAGTCTCAGTGGTATATGGGTGAGTAACTGCATATGTGTAAGACATTTTATGTGAGTGTTGCAGTATATAAGTGATTTTATGTGAGAGTAAGTGATTGTGACAGCGCTTGTATGGATGAGTGTGTGCTTGTGTTAGTGATTGTATAAGAGAGTTACTATGTGTTAGTATCTGTATGAATAAGTGAGGTGGTGTGTGTATAACTGTATAGGTGACTAAAGGGCAGTGTGATTAACTCTTTGGGTGACTGACTAGGTGTGTGAGTAGCTCTATGGGTGAGTGGCAGTGTGTGAGTGTCTGTATGGGTGTATGAGTGCATATATTTGTGGCTGTATTGATGAGTGACTGCGTGTATGAGTGACTGTGTGGGTGAGTGAGTGGATGTGTGTATAGACCTATAAATCAGTGAGTGGGTATGTACTAACTGGTACTGGTGTGTCTATGGTTTCGAGAATGGTAGTCTGTATTTCAGAGTGGGTGTATAAAAGGGTATATTAGGGTGTGAGGAGGTGCATCAGAGATTAAGTGGATGATGTCATCAGTGGTCATCAGTGATGTCATTTGAGATGTCATCAGTGATGTCATCAGTGATGTCACTGACCATGTCATGAGTGATGTAATATGTGATGTCATCAGCGATGCATTGCGGGGCGCGAGTTACAGTTAGCTAAGCTAACTATAACGGCTGAATTTCTGTGCAAGTGAAATGTCAGCCTACCTATAACGTCCCTGAAACCTGTGGTTTTCAGTGAATTTCGAAGGTTTTTAAAATACTAATTGCTAACTATAACGTCCCTGAAACCTCTGTTTTTTTCAGTGAATTTCTAAGGTTTTTTAAATGCTAAATTCTAACTATGCCTACATAGGTAGGACATGTGCAGAAAGAGGTAGAAAGGCTCAGAAAGAAGCAAGAGAAGTACAGAAAGAGGCCAGAGAGGTGCAGAAAGAGGAAGAAAGGTGCAGAAAGAAGCAAGAGAATTGCAGAAAGAGGCAAGAGTGTGCATAAAGAGGAAGAAAGCTGCAGAAAGAAGCAAGAGAAATGCAGAAAGAGGCATGAGAAGTGCAAAAAGAAGCAAGAAAAGTGAAGAAAGAAGCAACAGATGTGCATAAAGTGGCCACCTTCGACTGTACCTTTCCACAAACTCATACAAAGTAGCCTAATCCTTCTCTCAAGATGTCTTAAACCTCACTTTTCTCTTGAAGGTTCACTATTCATCGACTGCTCAGAATGTTAGGCCTACCAAATGTAAAACAGCAATCCTAACCATATCACTGTTGTAAGTCTCACCAAGTTTGTGAAGGTATGCTTGCATGTTTCTGTGCTTTTACCTAGTGACATGTTACATAAAAATAAACATACAATTTCCTGAATACCTGTGTTTCAAACAGCATACTCTGTAAATTTGTGTACAAGAAGGTGTATGTATTTCTTTCTGCTCATAATACAGGGCACATGGGTATTCAATAGTATATTTGAGGGGCTCTGTAACACCTACATATGTAAGACGTCTGCCTGTGCAACCGAATGACAGAGCAGAACTGAGAAGATTTGACCACCTATTGGAGAAGCTACCCACTTTTTATGCTACCATCTTCAGATGCATAACACATGTGAGAATACATGTACAAGTAGACATATACCTCAGTCACGAGAGCACGCAGACCTTTAAACTTGAGAGCTTGCACTTCCCATGTGAGTACAGAAAGAGGCAAAAGGAGTACAGAAAGAGGCAATAGAAGTACAGAAAGAGGCAAGAGAAGTGCAGAAATATCAACACAGGTGCAGAAAGAGTAAGAAATGTACAGAAAGAGGCAAGAGAAGTGCAGAAAGAGGCAAGAGAAGTGCAGAAAGAACTAATAGAGGTGCAGAAAGAAGCTAGAGAGGTGCAGAAAGAGGAAGAAAGATACAGAAGGAAGCAAGAGAAGCACAGAAAGAGGCAATAGAAGTGCATAAAAAGGAAGAAAGATGCAGAAACAAGCAAGAGAAAAGCAGTAAGAGGCAAGAGAAATGCAGAAAGAGTAATAAAGGTACAGAAAGAACCAAGAGAAGTACAGAAAGAAGTAAGAGAGGTCCAAAAAGAAGCAAGAAAAGTGATGAAAGAGACAGGAGAGTTGCAGAAAGAAATGAGAGGTGCAGAAAGAAGCAAGAGAGGTGCAGAAAGAGGCAAGTGAGGTGCAGAAAGATGCAAGAGAGGTGCAGAAAGAGGCAAGAGAGTTGCAGAAAGAGGCAAGACAATTACAGAAACAGGCAAGAGAAGTGCAGAAAGAGGCAAGAGAGGTGCAGAAACAGGCAACAGAGGTACAGAAATAGGCAACAGAGGTGCAGAAAGAGGGAAGAGGGGTACAGAGAGAGGCAAGGGGGTTCAGAAGGAAACAAGAGGGGTGCAGAAGAAGCAAGAGAAGTGCAGAAAGAGGCAAGTCAGGTGCAGAAAGAGGGAAGAGGGGTGCAGAAAGAGGCAAGAGGGGTGAAGAAAGAAGCAAGAGAGGTGCAGAAAGAGGCAAGAGAAGGGCAGAAAATAGCAACAGAGATGCAGAAAGAGGCAAGAGAGGTGCAGAAAGAGGCAAGAGAAGTGCAGAAAGAGGCAAGAGCGGTGCAGAGAGAGACAACAGAGGTGCAGAAATAGGCAAGAGGGATACAGAAAGAGGCAAGAGAGGTGTAGAAAGAGGCAAGAGAGGTACAGAAAGAGGGAAGAGGGGTGTAGAAAGAGGCAAGAGGGGAGCAGAAAGAAGCAAAAGAGGTGCAGAAAGAAACAAAAGAGTTGCAGAAATAAGCAACAGAAATGCAGAAAGAGGCAAGAGAGGTGTAGAAAGAGGCAAGACAGGTGCACAAAGAGACAAAAGATGAGCAGAAAGAGGGAAGACGGAAGCAGAAAGAGACAAGAGGGATGCAGAAAGAAGCAAGAGAGGTGCAGAGAGAAAAATAAGAAGTGCAGAAAGAAGCAACAGAAGTGCAGAAAGAGGCAAGAGAAGTGCAGAAAGAGGCAATAGAGGTACAGAAAGAAGCAACAGAAGTGCAGAAAGAGGCAAGAGAAGTGCAGAAAGAGGCAAGAGCGGTGCAGAAAGAGACAACAGAGGTGCAGAAATAGGCAAGAGGGATACAGAAAGAGGCAAGAGAGGTAGAAAGAGGCAAGAGAGGTACAGAAAGAGGGAAGAGGGGTGTAGAAAGAGGCAAGAGGGGAGCAGAAAGAAGCAAAAGAGGTGCAGAAAGAAACAAAAGAGTTGCAGAAAGAAGCAACAGAAATGCAGAAAGAGGCAAGAGAGGTGTAGAAAGAGGCAAGACAGGTGCACAAAGAGACAAAAGACGAGCAGAAAGAGGGAAGACGGAAGCAGAAAGAGACAAGAGGGATGCAGAAAGAAGCAAGAGAGGTGCAGAGAAAAAAATAAGAAGTGCAGAAAGAAGCAACAGAAGTGCAGAAAGAGGCAAGAGAAGTGCAGAAAGAGGCAATAGAGGTACAGAAAGAAGCAACAGAAGTGCAGAAAGAAGCAACAGAGGTGCAGAAAGATGCAAGAGAACTGCAGAAGAGGCAAGAGAGGTGCAAAAAGAGGAAAGAGGTGTGCAGAAAGAGGCAAGAGAGGTGAAGAAAGAACCAACACAGGTGCTGAAAGGGGCTAGAGGGTTGCAGAAAAAGGCAAGAGAAGTGCAGAAAGAAGCAACAGAGGGGCAGAAAGAGGCAAGAGATCTGCAGAAAGAGGCAAGAGAGGTGCAGAAAGAGGGATCAGGGGTGCAGAAAGAGCCAAGAGAGGTGCAGAAAAATGGAAGAGGGGTGCAGAAAAAGGCAATAGCAGTGCAGAAAAAAGCAAGAGGAGTGCAGAAAGAGGCAAGAGAGGTGCAGAAACATGCAAGAGAGGTGCAGAAAGAGGGAAGAGGAGTGCAGAAAGAGGCAAGAGAGGTGCAGAAAGATGGAAGAGGGATGCAGAAAGAGGCAATAGGGGTACAGAAAAAAGCAAGAGAAGTGCAGAAAGAGGCAAGAGAACTGCAGAAAAGAGGCAAGAGAGGTGCAGAAAGAGGCATGAGAGGTGCACAAAGAGGCAAGAGACATGCAGAAAGAGGGAAGATGGGTGCACAAAGAAGCCAGAGAGGTGCAGAAAGAAGCAAGAGAAGTGCAGAAAGAAGCAACAGAGGTGCAGAAAGAGGCAAGAGGGGTGCAGAAAGAGGCAAGAGGGGTGCAGAAAGAGGCAAGAGGGGTGCAGAAAGAAGCCACAGAGATGCAAAAAGAGACAAGAGAAGTGCAGAAAGAGGCAAGCGAGGTGCAGAAATAGGCAAGAGGGGTGCAGAAAAAAGCAAGAGAGGTACACAAAGAGGCAAGAGAAGTGCAGAAAGAAGAAACAGAGATGCAGAAAGAGGCAAGAGAGGTGCAGAAAGAGGCAAGAGAAGGGCAGAAAGAGGCAAGAGAGGTGCAGAAAGAAGCAAGAGAAGTGCAGAAAGAGGCATGAGAAGTGCAGAAAGAAGCAAGAAAAGTGCAGAAGGAAGCAACAGAGGTGCAGAAAGAGGCCTACTTCAACTGTACCTTTCCACAAACTCATACAAAGTAGCCTAATCCTTCTCCCAAGATGTCTTAAACCTCACTTTTCTCTTGAAGGTTCACTATTCATCGACTGCTCAGAATGTTAGGCCTACCAAATATAAAACAGCAATCCTAACCATATCACTGTTGTAAATCTCACCAAGTTTGTGAAGGTATGCATGCGTGTTTCTGTGCTGTTACCTAGTGACATGTTACATAAAATAAACATACAAATTCTTGAATACCTGTGTTTCAAACAGCATACTCTGTAAATTTGTGTACAAGATGGTGCATGTATTTCTTTCTGCTCATAATACAGGGCACATGGGGTATTCAATAGTAAATTTGAGGGGCTCTATAATACCTACATATGTAAGACATGTCTGCCTGTGCAACTGAATGACAGAGCAGAACTGAGAAGATTTGACCATCTATAGGAGAAGCTACCCGCTTTTTATGCTACCATCTTCAGATGAATAACACATGTGAGAATACATGTACAAGTAGACATATACCTCATGTAGGAGAGTAGAATCTGCCTCTTATGGTTACTCCCACTTTTTGCTGATGCTTCACTGTATTTTGACTTTAGTCTGGCTGGGGCCCTGCTATTCAAGTCCCCAGCCTAGCTGCTTCCTCTCTAAATGGATTCCAAGTACCTTAGGTACTTCTCTGATTGGATTCTGGGGTGCCCTTATAAGTCCCTAGTATATGGTATACTATGTACCCAGGGCATAGGTACCCCAGGGGCCTACCAGGGGCTGAAGCATGTATTGTGCCACCCCTGGAAGGCCCTCCAAAATGACACCACAGGTCTGCTACTGCAGCCTGAGTAAGGTGGTGCATGCACCCCTTACAGTGGTATAGGCTACCTATATCACTACCATATGCACACACATATAAACCTATAAGTCACTCCTATGGCAGGCCTTGACAATCCTGAAGGCAGAGTGCTTGGTTTTTATGTGAGAGGGTGCCCCTGCATGAGCAGAGCCCCTCTGCAGCATTCGGAGTACCTCCTCTGATGCTGTTTGCAGTGCAGCCTGACCATATACTCTTAAGTGCATTATAACCTCGCGTTAAATGCTAACTTTGGGATGGCTGCACGGAAACATGTCGTGTTTGGTGTCAAACATCTTGGAATACTACCCCCGCCAGTTCTGGCGGCGGGGGTAGCATTCCACCCTTCTAGAGGGAGAGACATGTGCCAACCGGCATACCCGGTATTAACTTTACAGAGCCCTGGCATCACAAAATGGATGCTGCAGCCACAGACACGAGTCTGGCCTCCTGCTGCCGACCGAAACTCCGGCAGGGGAGGCCTGGACAATAGGTTTCCTGTTGCAGGGAGGTGTAACCACCTCCCAGACAGGCTGATGTGTATTGGGGCTGGGTGGGTGCACTCTCAAAGTGCTTTGAAGTCCAGCACTGGGGGCACATTTGGTGTCCCTGTGCATACCCCAGTTCAAACCGGTTCAGGGGCTTCCAGCCCCTGCTCTGGCGCGAAACTGGACAAAGGGAATGGGTGTAACCACCCCTCTTCCCTGACCCTCCCATAGGTGGGTCCCCAGAGAATGTCCAACCCCCTACCTTAGTATAAGTATGGGACCCCAGTCCTTAGGACTTTAGATTACCCTGGACGAAACTCTGACACTGAATCCTGGACCTTCGACGCTCTACTTTAAGATTAGAGGACTGAAGAATCTCCCTTGGGGTCAAGGAGTGACTCCCCTGCTTGGCAGGCACCTAAGAAGCAATTGTCCGGTCTGCATCGCTGAAGCTCCCGCCGGACGCTGAAGTCTTTGCAACACCAGAGGTGGATTTCCAGACTTCCCCGAGGCTACCCTGAGTCCCCAGCAAAGCTGAGGCCCGTGGCTATCGTGGGTAATGTGGAACCGTGACCCCTGGGCACCGAGAACATTTGCAAGTGCATCCTCTTCCTGGTCTCCCACGAAGTTGTGCTTTGGGCTCCGAGTAGCCCTCACCTCCAGCACCGACTGCACTGAAGATCACTGGCCTCCACTCCACGAGTGTCCCGTGAGCCAGCTCCAAGTGTGTCCACTCGAGGCTCCTTTGCGGTCGCTAGTCCATTGGCTAGTGGGCCCTCCCGAAGGCAACTCTTCTTCTGCTTGGGCTTTCCTGGTTGCTCCAGACGTGCCCTGACTTACCCTTGCTGGGTGAGTCCCCCAGACCTTGCTGGTCTGCATCACCGTCCTTTCTTCATTTCCACGAGACTTGCCGTTGCCAAGGCTTGTTGGGTCCAATCCGGTCGCCGACACCTCAGCAAGCGACAGACATCGTGGGACAGCTCGAATCCAGCTCCTGGTCATCGTCGACACCTCCTGGACCTCGTGGCTGAAGAGTCAAGATGACCGTCAACCTACCTGAAGCACTCGACATCGGTGGGCATCTGCTCATCGCCTTCCTGGTCACTGGCTAGTGACCCAGACTCTGTCCCCTCTGCTTTCAGGTTCTTCAGATCTTCGATCCACCCTTGGATCCACCCGAACACTTTCGACTTGGCCGCCAGCAGCACTTTGCAGCAGATCGCCATTGAAAACGACGACGAAACCCGACCCCGAAAGACACCTATGCACCCGGCTTCCCTGGGTGAGGTAACTCGAGTACTCCGGTGCTCCCGTGGGTATAGACTCTAGAACAACCTAGGTCTAAAGGGGTTTGCTCCAAGTCCTCCTCTAAGTGTCCTTTTTCTTTAAAACTCCAACCGCGACATTCCCCATAGAAGTCAACGGCGGCTCGCGGCTGTGTTCTCACACTGCACGCGTCCCCCGTGGGTCCCCTGTGTCACTACCTTGGGTGGTTCCTTGAGGGCCAAGCACTTCTACAGGCTCTAGGCCCTGTGTCTAGCTCAGTCGTGGTTCTTATACCACTTTATTGGTATATGGTTTGGTACGCCCCTAGGGCTCAAACGTGTATTTGTGCTATTACTGTTGATTACTGACTTGTAACTTATGTATTTCGAACTCTAGCCTCATAAAGAGACTAGAGGGGTGTGTTTAAGACTAAATACATATATTTTAAATATATACCTGGTGTGGTCCTCTTTCATTTGGTCACTCAAGAGATTATAGACTGGTAAAACAAGCTGCTTTACATTCCTTCAAGACTTAGCCTGAAGGCTGCTCTCCATAGCTACCACTAGGATAGCTTTCAATAAAGGTTGTCTTTAACCTATCTCCAATTTGGGGTTGTTTGGACTGGTGCAAGGTGCCCACTATAATTAGTGGACAGCATATACCAGGCCAACTTCTCACATTGGTGTGCAGCGTGTGGGATTCCAGCTTGCTATTGTTTTACCAGATAATCTCAATTGAATTGATCAACTGAAAACCACTAAGGGTACCTTAGGTACATATAAATACAAGCTTAGTATACAGTAAGTTCTACTGAACTTAGAGTTGTGTGTTAAGGGATAGCACACCCTTTCTACAACTCCAGAGAGTTTAGTAGGCCACACTAGAGTAGGTAGTGCATACACCACACCTCACTAGTAATGTCTTCAAGGCCAGGAACCAGTGGGTCCTTGCCAGAAGCCAGTGGGCTTCTTCCCTCCAAGTATGATGATCTCCCATTCTTGGAATTGAGAGCATTGTGCAGTACTAGGAAGCTGAAGACAGGCCAAAGTGCCAGCACCCAACACCTCAGAGAGGTGCTTCTGTCAGATGATCTCAGAAGACCCATAGGGCCTGAAGGGGTAGGCAGAGAGGGTGGGGCAGAAGATGAGGAAGGGACCAGGGGTGACATCACCCAGGGCCCCCCCTCTGAAACTGGCCAGGAAGGTGAAAATGACCTTGACCTGGAAAACCCAGCTATTCCTGTGGATGAAGAGGAGGATCAGAATGACCTCACCTTTGTCCCACCAGGAAGAGTTGTGAGTGTGCCCAGAAGGTCTAGATCTCCTTCTCAGGAGTCTAACCACTCTGACACCTCAATAGGGACCTCTGTCTCTTCTCATAGGAGGGAATCCTCTCATGAGAGGAGAAAGAGACTGCTTCAGTATGAACAAGCCCAGCTTGAGCTCAGAAAACAGCAGTTGGCTATAGACAGGGAGTCCCTAGATCTCTATAGACAGAGAAAAAAGTTGGGACTAGAGTCCCATGGTGGCAGCAGTTTCCCCAGAGATAGGGAAAGGTCTTATGACCATAGAAACCTGAGCAAGATTGTCCCTCCCTACCAGAGTGGGGATGACATCCACAAATGGATTTCTGCACTGGAGAGGGCCTGTAAAGTACAGAGGGTCCCTCAGGAGCAGTGGGCAGCAATCTTGTGGCTCTCCTTTGCAGACAAAGGTAGAGATAAGCTCCTCACTGTTAGAGAAGAGGATGCTGACAATTACAAAGTCTTGAAGAGTGCTCTGATTGATGGGTTTGGCCTAACAACTGAACAATACAGGTTAAAGTTCAGAGATACCCAAAAAGCACAGACTCAAGACTGGGTGGACTTTGTTGATTGTTCTGCTAAGGCTCTGGAAGGTTGGTTATTGGGCAGTAAGGTATGTGACTTCACAGGATTGTACAATCTTATCATGAGGGAGCAGATTCTTAATAACTGTCAAAATCAGCTGTTGCATCAGTACCTGGTGGACTCTGATCTGACCTCTCCCCAAGAATTGGGAAAGAAGGCAGACAAATGGGTCAGAACCAGGGTGAGGCAGAAGGTACAGAACCAAGGTGGTGACCCTAAGAAGCAAGATTCTAAAAACTCTGATAAGGGTGGGGAGAAGGGTAAAGACCAGAAGTCTTCACAAGGCCCCCAAAAATCTTCTTCAGGTGGGGATTCACAGTCTAACAAGGGAAAAGGCCAAAAGAAACCATGGTGCAAAGTCTGTAAGCAAAAGACACACTGGACCAGTGATTGCACCAAGTCCAAAGACTCTATTCCAGCCCCCACCAATGCCCCTAAGGCACCTGTTCCCCCTAGTGCAGTTACAATTGGTGGTGGGAGTACACAAGCCAAGGGTTTAGTAGGGTTGACCCTGGGTAATGAGATGAGCTCTGGCCTAGTCAGAGAACTCACTCAGGCTGTCCTAGTCTGTGATGGAGGCATGGATGTGACCTCCTCTGTGAGTCCCAGTAATCTGGGCAAGTACAGACAACAGCCATTAATAAATGGAAAAGAGGCTTTGGCATTTAGGGACACAGGAGCAAGTGTCACCATGGTGACACAAGATCTTGTGGATCCTGGGCAGATTATACTTGGTGAGATGTACCAAGTGACCAATGCTAGCAATGTCAGAACAGACCATACTCTGGCAGTTGTTAACTTCTCCTGGGGAGGGGTAACTGGCCTTAAGAAGGTTGTGGTAAGTGCAGACCTACCAGTTGAATGCTTGCTTGGCAATGATCTTGAAACTTCAGCTTGGGCAGAAGTGGAGCTCAGGACCCATGCAGAAATGCTGGGCATCCCTGCAGATGTGTTTGCTGTGACCAGGTCACAGAGCAAAATGTCTAACACTGAACAGGCCTTGGATCCTGGAACAATGGACCAAGTGCCATCCAAGAGGAGGAGTAGTAGGGTAAAGGCAGTGCCTTCCCCCTTGGCTCAGAAGGAAGATCAGTCTCTTCAGGGAGATGATCTCAGACCTAAGGAAGGAACTGTCCCAGAGGAGCTTGAGCCTGATCAGGTGGAGTTCTTGGGGACAGGGGGCCCTTCCAGGGCAGATCTGAGCCAGGAGCAGCAGAGCTGCCCCTCTCTTGAACCCCTCAGACAGCAAGCTGCTGCTGAGGCTGCTGGGAAAGCTAGTGGTCCCCATACAGTGTATTGGGATGATGGACTCTTGTACTCAGAGTGTAGAGACCCCAAGCCTGGTGCCACCAGGAGGTTGGTTATACCTCTGAAGTTCAGGGGCTTCCTATTGACCCTAGCCCATGACATTCCCTTAGCAGGTCACCTGGGCCAGAATAAGACTTGGGACAGAATTGTCCCTCACTTTCACTGGCCCCACATGTCTGAAGACACCAAGGAGTTTTGTCGCTCCTGTGTAACCTGCCAGGCCAGTGGCAAGGCAGGTGGCACTACAAAGGCCCCCTGATACCACTACCTGTGGTGGGGGTTCCCTTTGAAAGGGTGGGGATTGACATTGTTGGTCCCATGGATCCCCAAACAGCATCTGGGCACAGGTTTATCCTGGTGGTGGTGGATCATGCCACCAGGTACCCAGAGGCTATTCCCTTAGGACCACTACAGCACCTGTAGTGGCAAGAGCCCTCCTGGGAATTTTCTCAAGAGTGGGCTTCCCTAAGGAGGTTGTATCAGACAGGGGTGCAAACTTTATGTCTGGATACTTGAAAGCAATGTGGAAGGAGTGTGGAGTGACTTACAAGTTCACCACACCCTATCACCCACAATGCAATGGTTTAGTTGAGAGATTCAACAAAACCTTGAAGGGCATGATTAAAGGGCTCCCAGAGAAGCTTAGGCGAAGATGGGACATACTCTTGCCCTGCCTTTTATTTGCATACAGGGAGGTGCCTCAAAAGGGGTTGGCTACAGCCCTTTTGAACTTTTGTTTGGTCACCCTGTCAGGGGTCCATTGTGCCTGGTGAAGGAAGGATGGGAGTTACCTCTCAAGCCCCCAAAGCAGGACATAGTGGACTATGTACTTGGTCTCCGCTCCAGGATGGCTGAGTACATGAAAAAGGCAACTAAAAACCTTGAGGCTAGCCAGGAACTCCAAAAAGCCTGGCATGACCAAAAGGCTGTACTGACTGTTTACCAGCCAGGACAGAAGGTGTGGGTGTTGGAGCCAGTGGCCCCAGCAGCTCTCCAAGACAAATGAAGTGGACCCCACACCATTGTTGAACAGAAGGGTGAGGTTACCTATTTAGTAGACCTAGGAACACCCAGGAGTCCCCACAGGGTTCTCCATGTCAACAGATTGAAACCATATGTGGACAGGGCTGACATGGGCTTGCTCATGGCAACTGATGAGGGACAGGAGGAGGAGAGTGACCCACTCCCAGACCTGCTCTCACAGAACCCTGATGATGGGTCAGTGGATGGTGTAGCCTTGGCAGGCAGCCTCACTGCCCAGCAGCAAACTGATTGCAGACAGGTGCTCAATCAGTTCAGGCATATATTCTCTCTGACACCAAGTCAGACCACCTGGTGCACTCATGAAGTGGACACTGGGGACAGTCTGCCTATTAAAAATAAGATTTATAGGCAACCTGACCATGTCAGGGACTGTATCAGGACAGAAGTCCAGAAGATGTTGGATTTGGGAGTTATTGAACCCTCAGATAGCCCTTGGGCTAGTCCAGTGGTCCTTGTGCCAAAACCTCACACCAGTGGTGGGAAAAGAGAGATGAGGTTTTGTGTGGACTACAGGGGTCTCAATGCAGTCACTAGGACTGATGCCCATCCAATACCCAGGGCAGATGAGCTAATAGACACTTTGGCCTCAGCCAAGTATCTAAGCACATTTGACCTAACAGCTGGCTACTGGCAGATCAGGCTAGCTGATGATGCAAAGCCAAAAACAGCATTCTCAACCCCTAGTGGGCATTATCAATTTGTGGTAATGCCCTTTGGTTTGAAGAATGCACCTGCCACTTTTCAGAGGTTGGTGAATACAGTCCTTACAGGTCTGGAAGCCTATAGTGCAGCATATCTAGATGATATTGCTGTCTTTAGCTCCACCTGGGAGGATCACCTGGTCCACCTCAGAAATGTTTTGCAGGCCCTGCAGAAAGCAGGCCTCACTATCAAGGCCACCAAGTGCCAGATAGGGCAGAGTCAGGTTGTGTACCTGGGCCACCTTGTGGGTGGAGGCCAGGTTCAACCATTGCAGAGCAAGATCCAGACCATCATGGACTGGACTGCTCCAACTACCCAGACTCAGGTGAGAGCCTTTTTAGGCCTGACTGGGTACTATAGGAGATTTGTCAAGGGGTATGGATCAATAGTGACACCCCTGAATGACTTAACTTCCAAGAAAATGCCCAAAAAGGTTCAGTGGACAGTTAGCTGTCAAAAGGCATTTGATGACCTGAAGCAGGCCATGTGCACTGCTCCCATTCTACAGAGTCCTGATTACTCCAAGAAGTTCATTGTCCAAACAGATGCATCTGAATTGGGGGTAGGGGCTGTACTGTCACAATTGAATGATGAAGGTCAGGATCAGCCAGTAGCTTTCATAAGCAGAAGGCTGACCCCTAGAGAGAAACGTTGGTCAGCCATAGAGAGGGAGGCCTTTGCTGTGGTTTGGGCTCTGAAGAAGCTGAGGCCATACTTATTTGGCACTCACTTCCTTGTTCAAACAGACCACAAGCCCCTCTTATGGCTAAAACAGATGAAGGGTGAAAACCCCAAACTTTTGAGGTGGTCCATTTCCCTACAGGGGATGGACTATACAGTGGAACATAGACCTGGGAGTAACCATGCCAATGCAGATGGACTCTCCAGATATTTCCACTTAGAACATGAAGACTCAACTGGTCAAGGTTAGTTTAATGTCCCTACGTTTGGGGGGGTTGTGTAGGAGAGTAGGATCTGCCTCTTATGGTTACCCCCACTTTTTGCTGATGCTTCACTGTATTTTGACTTTAGTCTGGCTGGGGCCCTGCTATTCAGGTCCCCAGCCTAGCTGCTTCCTCTCTAAATGGATTCCAAGTACCTTAGGTACTTCTCTGATTGGATTCTGGGGTGCCCTTATAAGTCCCTAGTATATGGTATACTATGTACCCAGGGCATAGGTACCCCAGGGGCCTACCAGGGGCTGAAGCATGTATTGTGCCACCCCTGGAAGGCCCTCCAAAATGACACCACAGGTCTGCTACTGCAGCCTGAGTAAGGTGGTGCATGCACCCCTTACAGTGGTATAGGCTACCTATATCACTACACATTGCACACACATATAAACCTATAAGTCACTCCTATGGCAGGCCTTGACAATCCTGAAGGCAGAGTGCTTGGTTTTTATGTGAGAGGGTGCCCCTGCATGAGCAGAGCCCCTCTGCAGCATTCGGAGTACCTCCTCTGATGCTGTTTGCAGTGCAGCCTGACCATATACTCTTAAGTGCATTATAACCTCGCGTTAAATGCTAACTTTGGGATGGCTGCACGGAAACATGTCGTGTTTGGTGTCAAACATCTTGGAATACTACCCCCCCGCCAGTTCTGGCGGCGGGGGTAGCATTCCACCCTTCTAGAGGGAGAGACATGTGCCAACCGGCATACCCGGTATTAACTTTACAGAGCCCTGGCATCACAAAATGGATGCTGCAGCCACAGACACGGGTCTGGCCTCCTGCTGCTGACCGAAACTCCGGCAGGGGAGGCCTGGACAATAGGTTTCCTGTTGCAGGGAGGTGTAACCACCTCCCAGACAGGCTGATGTGTATTGGGGCTGGGTGGGTGCACTCTCAGAGTGCTTTGAAGTCCAGCACTGGGGGCACATTTGGTGTCCCTGTGCATACCCCAGTTCAAACCGGTTCAGGGGCTTCCAGCCCCTGCTCTGGCGTGAAACTGGACAAAGGGAATGGGTGTAACCACCCCTCTTCCCTGACCCTCCCATAGGTGGGTCCCCAGAGAATGTCCAACCCCCTACCTTAGTATAAGTATGGGACCCCAGTCCTTAGGACTTTAGATTACCCTGGACGAAACTCTGACACTGAATCCTGGACCTTCGACGCTCTACTTTAAGATTAGAGAACTGAAGAATCTCCCTTGGGGTCAAGGAGTGACTCCCCTGCTTGGCAGGCACCAAAGAAGCAATTGTCCGGTCTGCATCGCTGAAGCTCCCGCCGGACGCCGAAGTCTTTGCAACACCAGAGGTGGATTTCCAGACTTCCCCGAGGCTACCCTGAGTCCCCAGCGAAGCTGAGGCCCGTGGCTATCATGGGTAACGTGGAACCGTGACCCCTGGGCACCAAGAACATTTGCAAGTGCATCCTCTTCCTGGTCTCCCACGAAGTTGTGCTTTGGGCTCCGAGTAGCCCTCGCCTCCAGCACCGACTGCACCGAAGATCACTGGCCTCCACTCCACGAGTGTCCCGTAAGCCAGCTCCAAGTGTGTCCACTCGAGGCTCCTTCGCGGTCGCTAGTCTGTTGGCTAGTGGGCCCTCCCGAAGGCCAATCTTCTTCTGCTTGGGCTTTCCTGGTTGCTCCAGACGTGGCCTGACTTACCCTCACTGGGTGAGTCCCCCAGACCTTGCTGGTCTGCATCACCGTCCTTTCTTTATTTCCACGAGACTTGCCGTTGCCAAGGCTTGTTGGGTCCAATCCGGTCGCCGACACCTCAGCAAGCGACAGAAGTCGTGGGACAGCTCGAATCCAGCTCCTGGTCATCGTCGACACCTCCTGGACCTCGTGGCTGAAGAGTCAAGACGACCGTCAACCTACCTGAAGCACTCGACATCGGTGGGCATCTGCTCATCGCCTTCCTGGTCACTGGCTAGTGACCCAGACTCTGTCCCCTCTGCTTTCAGGTTCTTCAGATCTTCGATCCACCTTTGGATCCACCCGAACACTTTCGACTTGGCCGCCAGCAGCACTTTGCAGCAGATCGCCATTGAAAACGACGACGAAACCCGACCCCGAAAGACACCTATGCACCCGGCTCCCCTGGGTGAGGTAACTCGAGTACTCCGGTGCTCCCGTGGGTATAGACTCTAGAACAACCTAGTTCTAAAGGGGTTTGCTCCAAGTCCTCCTCTAAGTGTCCTTTTTCTTTAAAACTCCAACCGCGACATTCCCCATAGAAGTCAACGGCGGCTCGCGGCTGTGTTCTCACACTGCACGCGTCCCCCGTGGGTCCCCTGTGTCACTACCTTGGGTGGTTCCTTGAGGGCCAAGCACTTCTACAGGCTCTAGGCCCTGTGTCTAGCTCAGTCGTGGTTCTTATACCACTTTATTGGTATATGGTTTGGTACGCCCCTAGGGCTCAAACGTGTATTTGTGCTATTACTGTTGATTACTGACTTGTAACTTATGTACTTCGAACTCTAGCCTCATAAAGAGACTAGAGGGGTGTGTTTAAGACTAAATACATATATTTTAAATATATACCTGGTGTGGTCCTCTTTCATTTGGTCACTCAAGAGATTATAGACTGGTAAAACAAGCTGCTTTACATTCCTTCAAGACTTAGCCTGAAGGCTGCTCTCCATAGCTACCACTAGGATAGCTTTCAATAAAGGTTGTCTTTAACCTATCTCCAATTTGGGGTTGTTTGGACTGGTGCAAGGTGCCCACTATAATTAGTGGACAGCATATACCAGGCCAACTTCTCACATTGGTGTGCAGCGTGTGGGATTCCAGCTTGCTATTGTTTTACCAGATAATCTCAATTGAATTGATCAACTGAAAACCACTAAGGGTACCTTAGGTACATATAAATACAAGCTTAGTATACAGTAAGTTCTACTGAACTTAGAGTTGTGTGTTAAGGGATAGCACACCCTTTCTACAACTCAAGAGAGTTTAGTAGGCCACACTAGAGTAGGTAGTGCATACACCACACCTCACTAGTAATGTCTTCAAGGCCAGGAACCAGTGGGTCCTTGCCAGAAGCCAGTGGGCTTCTTCCCTCCAAGTATGATGATCTCCCATTCTTGGAATTGAGAGCATTATGCAATACTAGGAAGCTGAAGACAGGCAAAAGTGCCAGCACCCAACACCTCAGAGAGGTGCTTCTGTCAGATGATCTCAGAGGACCCCTAGGGTCTGAAGGGGTAGGCAGAGAGGGTGGGGCAGAAGATGAGGAAGGGGCCAGGGGTGAAGAAACCCAGGGCCCCCCTCTGAAACTGGCCAGGAAGGTGAAAATGACCTTGACCTGGAAAACCCAGCTATTCCTGTGGATGAAGAGGAGGATCAGAATGACCTCACCTTTGTCCCAGCAGGAAGAGTTGTGAGTGTGCCCAGAAGGTCTAGATCTCCTTCTCAGGAGTCTAACCACTCTGACACCTCAATAGGGACCTCTGTCTCCTCTCATAGGAGGGAATCCTCTCATGAGAGGAGAAAGAGACTGCTTCAGTATGAACAAGCCCAGCTTGAGCTCAGAAAACAGCAGTTGGCTATAGACAGGGAGTCCCTAGATCTCTATAGACAGAGAAAAAGTTGGGACTAGAGTCCCATGGTGGCAGCAGTTTCCCCAGAGATAGGGAAAGGTCTTATGACCATAGAAACCTGAGCAAGATTGTCCCTCCCTACCAGAGTGGGGATGACATCCACAAATGGATTTCTGCACTGGAGAGGGCCTGTAAAGTACAGAGGGTCCCTCAGGAGCAGTGGGCAGCAATCTTGTGGCTCTCCTTTGCAGACAAAGGTAGAGATAAGCTCCTCACTGTTAGAGAAGAGGATGCTGACAATTACAAAGTCTTGAAGAGTGCTCTGATTGATGGGTTTGGCCTAACAACTGAACAATACAGGTTAAAGTTCAGAGATACCCAAAAAGCACAGACTCAAGACTGGGTGGACTTTGTTGATTGTTCTGCTAAGGCTCTGGAAGGTTGGTTAATGGGCAGTAAGGTATGTGACTTCACAGGATTGTACAATCTTATCATGAGGGAGCAGATTCTTAATAACTGTCAAAATCAGCTGTTGCATCAGTACCTGGTGGACTCTGATCTGACCTCTCCCCAAGAATTGGGAAAGAAGGCAGACAAATGGGTCAGAACCAGGGTGAGGCAGAAGGTACAGAACCAAGGTGGTGACCCTAAGAAGCAAGATTCTAAAAACTCTGATAAGGGTGGGGAGAAGGGTAAAGACCAGAAGTCTTCACAAGGCCCCCAAAAATCTTCTTCAGGTGGGGATTCACAGTCTAACAAGGGAAAAGGCCAAAAGAAACCATGGTGCAAAGTCTGTAAGCAAAAGACACACTGGACCAGTGATTGCACCAAGTCCAAAGACTCTATTCCAGCCCCCACCAATGCCCCTAAGGCACCTGTTCCCCCTAGTGCAGTTACAATTGGTGGTGGGAGTACACAAGCCAAGGGTTTAGTAGGGTTGACCCTGGGTAATGAGATGAGCTCTGGCCTAGTCAGAGAACTCACTCAGGCTGTCCTAGTCTGTGATGGAGGCATGGATGTGACCTCCTCTGTGAGTCCCAGTAATCTGGGCAAGTACAGACAACAGCCCTTAATAAATGGAAAAGAGGCTTTGGCATTTAGGGACACAGGAGCAAGTGTCACCATGGTGACACAAGATCTTGTGGATCCTGGGCAGATTATACTTGGTGAGATGTACCAAGTGACCAATGCTAGCAATGTCAGAACAGACCATACTCTGGCAGTTGTTAACTTCTCCTGGGGAGGGGTAACTGGCCTTAAGAAGGTTGTGGTAAGTGCAGACCTACCAGTTGAATGCTTGCTTGGCAATGATCTTGAAACTTCAGCTTGGGCAGAAGTGGAGCTCAGGACCCATGCAGAAATGCTGGGCATCCCTGCAGATGTGTTTGCTGTGACCAGGTCACAGAGCAAAATGTCTAACACTGAACAGGCCTTGGATCCTGGAACAATGGACCAAGTGCCATCCAAGAGGAGGAGTAGTAGGGTAAAGGCAGTGCCTTCCCCCTTGGCTCAGAAGGAAGATCAGTCTCTTCAGGGAGATGATCTCAGTCCTGAGGAAGGAACTGTCCCAGAGGAGCTTGAGCCTGATCAGGTGGAGTTCTTGGGGACAGGGGGCCCTTCCAGGGCAGATCTGAGCCAGGAGCAGCAGAGCTGCCCCTCTCTTGAACCCCTCAGACAGCAAGCTGCTGCTGAGGCTGCTGGGAAAGCTAGTGGTCCCCATACAGTGTATTGGGATGATGGACTCTTGTACTCAGAGTGTAGAGACCCCAAGCCTGGTGCCACCAGGAGGTTGGTTATACCTCTGAAGTTCAGGGGCTTCCTATTGACCCTAGCCCATGACATTCCTTTAGCAGGTCACCTGGGCCAGAACAAGACTTGGGACAGAATTGTCCCTCACTTTCACTGGCCCCACATGTCTGAAGACACCAAGGAGTTTTGTCGCTCCTGTGTAACCTGCCAGGCCAGTGGCAAGGCAGGTGGCACTACAAAGGCCCCCTGATACCACTACCTGTGGTGGGGGTTCCCTTTGAAAGGGTGGGGATTGACATTGTTGGTCCCATGGATCCCCAAACAGCATCTGGGCACAGGTTTATCCTGGTGGTGGTGGATCATGCCACCAGGTACCCAGAGGCTATTCCCCTTAGGACCACTACAGCACCTGTAGTGGCAAGAGCCCTCCTGGGAATTTTCTCAAGAGTGGGCTTCCCTAAGGAGGTTGTATCAGACAGGGGTGCAAACTTTATGTCTGGATACTTGAAAGCAATGTGGAAGGAGTGTGGAGTGACTTACAAGTTCACCACACCCTATCACCCACAATGCAATGGTTTAGTTGAGAGATTCAACAAAACCTTGAAGGGCATGATTAAAGGGCTCCCAGAGAAGCTTAGGCGAAGATGGGACATACTCTTGCCCTGCCTTTTATTTGCATACAGGGAGGTGCCTCAAAAGGGGGTTGGCTACAGCCCTTTTGAACTTTTGTTTGGTCACCCTGTCAGGGGTCCATTGTGCCTGGTGAAGGAAGGATGGGAGTTACCTCTCAAGCCCCCAAAGCAGGACATAGTGGACTATGTACTTGGTCTCCGCTCCAGGATGGCTGAGTACATGAAAAAGGCAACTAAAAACCTTGAGGCTAGCCAGGAACTCCAAAAAGCCTGGCATGACCAAAAGGCTGTACTGACTGTTTACCAGCCAGGACAGAAGGTGTGGGTGTTGGAGCCAGTGGCCCCAGCAGCTCTCCAAGACAAATGGAGTGGACCCCATACCATTGTTGAACAGAAGGGTGAGGTTACCTATTTAGTAGACCTAGGAACACCCAGGAGTCCCCACAGGGTTCTCCATGTCAACAGATTGAAACCATATGTGGACAGGGCTGACATGGGCTTGCTCATGGCAACTGATGAGGAACAGGAGGAGGAGAGTGACCCTCTCCCAGACCTGCTCTCACAGAACCCTGATGATGGGTCAGTGGATGGTGTAGCCTTGGCAGGCAGCCTCACTGCCCAGCAGCAAACTGATTGCAGACAGGTGCTCAATCAGTTCAGGCATATATTCTCTCTGACACCAAGTCAGACCACCTGGTGCACTCATGAAGTGGACACTGGGGACAGTCTGCCTATTAAAAATAAGATTTATAGGCAACCTGACCATGTCAGGGACTGTATCAGGACAGAAGTCCAGAAGATGTTGGATTTGGGAGTTATTGAACCCTCAGATAGCCCTTGGGCTAGTCCAGTGGTCCTTGTGCCAAAACCTCACACCAGTGGTGGGAAAAGAGAGATGAGGTTTTGTGTGGACTACAGGGGTCTCAATGCAGTCACTAGGACTGATGCCCATCCAATACCCAGGGCAGATGAGCTAATAGATACTTTGGCCTCAGCCAAGTATCTAAGCACATTTGACCTAACAGCTGGCTACTGGCAGATCAGGCTAGCTGATGATGCAAAGCCAAAAACAGCATTCTCAACCCCTAGTGGGCATTATCAATTTGTGGTAATGCCCTTTGGTTTGAAGAATGCACCTGCCACTTTTCAGAGGTTGGTGAATACAGTCCTTACAGGTCTGGAAGCCTATAGTGCAGCATATCTAGATGATATTGCTGTCTTTAGCTCCACCTGGGAGGATCACCTGGTCCACCTCAGAAATGTTTTGCAGGCCCTGCAGAAAGCAGGCCTCACTATCAAGGCCACAAAGTGCCAGATAGGGCAGAGTCAGGTTGTGTACCTGGGCCACCTTGTGGGTGGAGGCCAGGTTCAACCATTGCAGAGCAAGATCCAGACCATCATGGACTGGACTGCTCCAACTACCCAGACTCAGGTGAGAGCCTTTTAGGCCTGACTGGGTACTATAGGAGATTTGTCAAGGGGTATGGATCAATAGTGACACCCCTGAATGACTTAACTTCCAAGAAAATGCCCAAAAAGGTTCAGTGGACAGTTAGCTGTCAAAAGGCATTTGATGACCTGAAGCAGGCCATGTGCACTGCTCCCATTCTACAGAGTCCTGATTACTCCAAGAAGTTCATTGTCCAAACAGATGCATCTGAATTGGGGGTAGGGGCTGTACTGTCACAATTGAATGATGAAGGTCAGGATCAGCCAGTAGCTTTCATAAGCAGAAGGCTGACCCCTAGAGAGAAACGTTGGTCAGCCATAGAGAGGGAGGCCTTTGCTGTGGTTTGGGCTCTGAAGAAGCTGAGGCCATACTTATTTGGCACTCACTTCCTTGTTCAAACAGACCACAAGCCCCTCTTATGGCTAAAACAGATGAAGGGTGAAAACCCCAAACTTTTGAGGTGGTCCATTTCCCTACAGGGGATGGACTATACAGTGGAACATAGACCTGGGAGTAACCATGCCAATGCAGATGGACTCTCCAGATATTTCCACTTAGAACATGAAGACTCAACTGGTCAAGGTTAGTTTAATGTCCCTACGTTTGGGGGGGGTTGTGTAGGAGAGTAGGATCTGCCTCTTATGGTTACCCCCACTTTTTGCTGATGCTTCACTGTATTTTGACTTTAGTCTGGCTGGGGCCCTGCTATTCAGGTCCCCAGCCTAGCTGCTTCCTCTCTAAATGGATTCCAAGTACCTTAGGTACTTCTCTGATTGGATTCTGGGGTGCCCTTATAAGTCCCTAGTATATGGTATACTATGTACCCAGGGCATAGGTACCCCAGGGGCCTACCAGGGGCTGAAGCATGTATTGTGCCACCCCTGGATGGCCCTCCAAAATGACACCACAGGTCTGCTACTGCAGCCTGAGTAAGGTGGTGCATGCACCCCTTACAGTGGTATAGGCTACCTATATCACTACCATTGCACACACATATAAACCTATAAGTCACTCCTATGGCAGGCCTTGACAATCCTGAAGGCAGAGTGCTTGGTTTTTATGTGAGAGGGTGCCCCTGCATGAGCAGAGCCCCTCTGCAGCATTCGGAGTACCTCCTCTGATGCTGTTTGCAGTGCAGCCTGACCATATACTCTTAAGTGCATTATAACCTCGCGTTAAATGCTAACTTTGGGATGGCTGCACGGAAACATGTCGTGTTTGGTGTCAAACATCTTGGAATACTACCCCCCGCCAGTTCTGGCGGCGGGGGTAGCATTCCACCCTTCTAGAGGGAGAGACATGTGCCAACCGGCATACCCGGTATTAACTTTACAGAGCCCTGGCATCACAAAATGGATGCTGCAGCCACAGACACGGGTCTGGCCTCCTGCTGCTGACCGAAACTCCGGCAGGGGAGGCCTGGACAATAGGTTTCCTGTTGCAGGGAGGTGTAACCACCTCCCAGACAGGCTGATGTGTATTGGGGCTGGGTGGGTGCACTCTCAGAGTGCTTTGAAGTCCAGCACTGGGGGCACATTTGGTGTCCCTGTGCATACCCCAGTTCAAACCGGTTCAGGGGCTTCCAGCCCCTGCTCTGGCGTGAAACTGGACAAAGGGAATGGGTGTAACCACCCCTCTTCCCTGACCCTCCCATAGGTGGGTCCCCAGAGAATGTCCAACCCCCTACCTTAGTATAAGTATGGGACCCCAGTCCTTAGGACTTTAGATTACCCTGGACGAAACTCTGACACTGAATCCTGGACCTTCGACGCTCTACTTTAAGATTAGAGGACTGAAGAATCTCCCTTGGGGTCAAGGAGTGACTCCCCTGCTTGGCAGGCACCTAAGAAGCAATTGTCCGGTCTGCATCGCTGAAGCTCCCGCCGGACGCCGAAGTCTTTGCAACACCAGAGGTGGATTTCCAGACTTCCCCGAGGCTACCCTGAGTCCCCAGCGAAGCTGAGGCCCGTGGCTATCGTGGGTAACGTGGAACCGTGACCCCTGGGCACCGAGAACATTTGCAAGTGCATCCTCTTCCTGGTCTCCCACGAAGTTGTGCTTTGGGCTCCGAGTAGCCCTCACCTCCAGCACCGACTGCACCGAAGATCACTGGCCTCCACTCCACGAGCGTCCCGTAAGCCAGCTCCAAGTGTGTACACTCGAGGCTCCTTCGCGGTCGCCAGTCCGTTAGCTAGTGGGTCCTCCCGAAGGCATCTTCTTCTGCTTGGGCTTTCCTGGTTGCTCCAGACGTGGCCTGACTTACCCTCGCTGGGTGAGTCCCCCAGACCTTGCTGGTCTGCATCACCGTCCTTTCTTTGTTTCCACGAGACTTGCCGTTGCCAAGGCTTGTTGGGTCCAATCCGGTCGCCGACACCTCAGCAAGTCGACAGACGTCGTGGGACAGCTCGAATCCAGCTCCTGGTCATCGTCGACACCTCCTGGACCTCGTGGCTGAAGAGTCAAGACGACCGTCAACCTACCTGAAGCACTCGACATCGGTGGGCATCTGCTCATCGCCTTCCTGGTCACTGGCTAGTGACCCAGACTCTGTCCCCTCTGCTTTCAGGTTCTTCAGATCTTCGATCCACCTTTGGATCCACCCGAACACTTTCGACTTGGCCGCCAGCAGCACTTTGCAGCAGATCGCCATTGAAAACGACGACGAAACCCGACCCCGAAAGACACCTATGCACCCGGCTCCCCTGGGTGAGGTAACTCGAGTACTCCGGTGCTCCCGTGGGTATAGACTCTAGAACAACCTAGTTCTAAAGGGGTTTGCTCCAAGTCCTCCTCTAAGTGTCCTTTTTCTTTAAAACTCCAACCGCGACATTCCCCATAGAAGTCAACGGCGGCTCGCGGCTGTGTTCTCACACTGCACGCGTCCCCCGTGGGTCCCCTGTGTCACTACCTTGGGTGGTTCCTTGAGGGCCAAGCACTTCTACAGGCTCTAGGCCCTGTGTCTAGCTCAGTCGTGGTTCTTATACCACTTTATTGGTATATGGTTTGGTACGCCCCTAGGGCTCAAACGTGTATTTGTGCTATTACTGTTGATTACTGACTTGTAACTTATGTACTTCGAACTCTAGCCTCATAAAGAGACTAGAGGGGTGTGTTTAAGACTAAATACATATATTTTAAATATATACCTGGTGTGGTCCTCTTTCATTTGGTCACTCAAGAGATTATAGACTGGTAAAACAAGCTGCTTTACATTCCTTCAAGACTTAGCCTGAAGGCTGCTCTCCATAGCTACCACTAGGATAGCTTTCAATAAAGGTTGTCTTTAACCTATCTCCAATTTGGGGTTGTTTGGACTGGTGCAAGGTGCCCACTATAATTAGTGGACAGCATATACCAGGCCAACTTCTCACATTGGTGTGCAGCGTGTGGGATTCCAGCTTGCTATTGTTTTACCAGATAATCTCAATTGAATTGATCAACTGAAAACCACTAAGGGTACCTTAGGTACATATAAATACAAGCTTAGTATACAGTAAGTTCTACTGAACTTAGAGTTGTGTGTTAAGGGATAGCACACCCTTTCTACAACTCAAGAGAGTTTAGTAGGCCACACTAGAGTAGGTAGTGCATACACCACACCTCACTAGTAATGTCTTCAAGGCCAGGAACCAGTGGGTCCTTGCCAGAAGCCAGTGGGCTTCTTCCCTCCAAGTATGATGATCTCCCATTCTTGGAATTGAGAGCATTATGCAATACTAGGAAGCTGAAGACAGGCAAAAGTGCCAGCACCCAACACCTCAGAGAGGTGCTTCTGTCAGATGATCTCAGAGGACCCCTAGGGTCTGAAGGGGTAGGCAGAGAGGGTGGGGCAGAAGATGAGGAAGGGGCCAGGGGTGAAGAAACCCAGGGCCCCCCCTCTGAAACTGGCCAGGAAGGTGAAAATGACCTTGACCTGGAAAACCCAGCTATTCCTGTGGATGAAGAGGAGGATCAGAATGACCTCACCTTTGTCCCAGCAGGAAGAGTTGTGAGTGTGCCCAGAAGGTCTAGATCTCCTTCTCAGGAGTCTAACCACTCTGACACCTCAATAGGGACCTCTGTCTCCTCTCATAGGAGGGAATCCTCTCATGAGAGGAGAAAGAGACTGCTTCAGTATGAACAAGCCCAGCTTGAGCTCAGAAAACAGCAGTTGGCTATAGACAGGGAGTCCCTAGATCTCTATAGACAGAGAAAAAGTTGGGACTAGAGTCCCATGGTGGCAGCAGTTTCCCCAGAGATAGGGAAAGGTCTTATGACCATAGAAACCTGAGCAAGATTGTCCCTCCCTACCAGAGTGGGGATGACATCCACAAATGGATTTCTGCACTGGAGAGGGCCTGTAAAGTACAGAGGGTCCCTCAGGAGCAGTGGGCAGCAATCTTGTGGCTCTCCTTTGCAGACAAAGGTAGAGATAAGCTCCTCACTGTTAGAGAAGAGGATGCTGACAATTACAAAGTCTTGAAGAGTGCTCTGATTGATGGGTTTGGCCTAACAACTGAACAATACAGGTTAAAGTTCAGAGATACCCAAAAAGCACAGACTCAAGACTGGGTGGACTTTGTTGATTGTTCTGCTAAGGCT
Source organism: Calotriton arnoldi (assembly GCA_963921515.1). Classification (NCBI taxonomy): domain Eukaryota; kingdom Metazoa; phylum Chordata; class Amphibia; order Caudata; family Salamandridae; genus Calotriton; species Calotriton arnoldi. The sequence continues at coordinate 856,962 of CAWUFW010008663.1, forward strand.
CTGGAAGGTTGGTTAATGGGCAGTAAGGTATGTGACTTCACAGGATTGTACAATCTTATCATGAGGGAGCAGATTCTTAATAACTGTCAAAATCAGCTGTTGCATCAGTACCTGGTGGACTCTGATCTGACCTCTCCCCAAGAATTGGGAAAGAAGGCAGACAAATGGGTCAGAACCAGGGTGAGGCAGAAGGTACAGAACCAAGGTGGTGACCCTAAGAAGCAAGATTCTAAAAACTCTGATAAGGGTGGGGAGAAGGGTAAAGACCAGAAGTCTTCACAAGGCCCCCAAAAATCTTCTTCAGGTGGGGATTCACAGTCTAACAAGGGAAAAGGCCAAAAGAAACCATGGTGCAAAGTCTGTAAGCAAAAGACACACTGGACCAGTGATTGCACCAAGTCCAAAGACTCTATTCCAGCCCCCACCAATGCCCCTAAGGCACCTGTTCCCCCTAGTGCAGTTACAATTGGTGGTGGGAGTACACAAGCCAAGGGTTTAGTAGGGTTGACCCTGGGTAATGAGATGAGCTCTGGCCTAGTCAGAGAACTCACTCAGGCTGTCCTAGTCTGTGATGGAGGCATGGATGTGACCTCCTCTGTGAGTCCCAGTAATCTGGGCAAGTACAGACAACAGCCATTAATAAATGGAAAAGAGGCTTTGGCATTTAGGGACACAGGAGCAAGTGTCACCATGGTGACACAAGATCTTGTGGATCCTGGGCAGATTATACTTGGTGAGATGTACCAAGTGACCAATGCTAGCAATGTCAGAACAGACCATACTCTGGCAGTTGTTAACTTCTCCTGGGGAGGGGTAACTGGCCTTAAGAAGGTTGTGGTAAGTGCAGACCTACCAGTTGAATGCTTGCTTGGCAATGATCTTGAAACTTCAGCTTGGGCAGAAGTGGAGCTCAGGACCCATGCAGAAATGCTGGGCATCCCTGCAGATGTGTTTGCTGTGACCAGGTCACAGAGCAAAATGTCTAACACTGAACAGGCCTTGGATCCTGGAACAATGGACCAAGTGCCATCCAAGAGGAGGAGTAGTAGGGTAAAGGCAGTGCCTTCCCCCTTGGCTCAGAAGGAAGATCAGTCTCTTCAGGGAGATGATCTCAGTCCTGAGGAAGGAACTGTCCCAGAGGAGCTTGAGCCTGATCAGGTGGAGTTCTTGGGGACAGGGGGCCCTTCCAGGGCAGATCTGAGCCAGGAGCAGCAGAGCTGCCCCTCTCTTGAACCCCTCAGACAGCAAGCTGCTGCTGAGGCTGCTGGGAAAGCTAGTGGTCCCCATACAGTGTATTGGGATGATGGACTCTTGTACTCAGAGTGTAGAGACCCCAAGCCTGGTGCCACCAGGAGGTTGGTTATACCTCTGAAGTTCAGGGGCTTCCTATTGACCCTAGCCCATGACATTCCTTTAGCAGGTCACCTGGGCCAGAACAAGACTTGGGACAGAATTGTCCCTCACTTTCACTGGCCCCACATGTCTGAAGACACCAAGGAGTTTTGTCGCTCCTGTGTAACCTGCCAGGCCAGTGGCAAGGCAGGTGGCACTACAAAGGCCCCCCTGATACCACTACCTGTGGTGGGGGTTCCCTTTGAAAGGGTGGGGATTGACATTGTTGGTCCCATGGATCCCCAAACAGCATCTGGGCACAGGTTTATCCTGGTGGTGGTGGATCATGCCACCAGGTACCCAGAGGCTATTCCCCTTAGGACCACTACAGCACCTGTAGTGGCAAGAGCCCTCCTGGGAATTTTCTCAAGAGTGGGCTTCCCTAAGGAGGTTGTATCAGACAGGGGTGCAAACTTTATGTCTGGATACTTGAAAGCAATGTGGAAGGAGTGTGGAGTGACTTACAAGTTCACCACACCCTATCACCCACAATGCAATGGTTTAGTTGAGAGATTCAACAAAACCTTGAAGGGCATGATTAAAGGGCTCCCAGAGAAGCTTAGGCGAAGATGGGACATACTCTTGCCCTGCCTTTTATCTGCATACAGGGAGGTGCCTCAAAAGGGGGTTGGCTACAGCCCTTTTGAACTTTTGTTTGGTCACCCTGTCAGGGGTCCATTGTGCCTGGTGAAGGAAGGATGGGAGTTACCTCTCAAGCCCCCAAAGCAGGACATAGTGGACTATGTACTTGGTCTCCGCTCCAGGATGGCTGAATACATGAAAAAGGCAACTAAAAACCTTGAGGCTAGCCAGGAACTCCAAAAAGCCTGGCATGACCAAAAGGCTGTACTGACTGTTTACCAGCCAGGACAGAAGGTGTGGGTGCTGGAGCCAGTGGCCCCAGCAGCTCTCCAAGACAAATGGAGTGGACCCCATACCATTGTTGAACAGAAGGGTGAGGTTACCTATTTAGTAGACCTAGGAACACCCAGGAGTCCCCACAGGGTTCTCCATGTCAACAGATTGAAACCATATGTGGACAGGGCTGACATGGGCTTGCTCATGGCAACTGATGAGGAACAGGAGGAGGAGAGTGACCCTCTCCCAGACCTGCTCTCACAGAACCCTGATGATGGGTCAGTGGATGGTGTAGCCTTGGCAGGCAGCCTCACTGCCCAGCAGCAAACTGATTGCAGACAGGTGCTCAATCAGTTCAGGCATATATTCTCTCTGACACCAAGTCAGACCACCTGGTGCACTCATGAAGTGGACACTGGGGACAGTCTGCCTATTAAAAATAAGATTTATAGGCAACCTGACCATGTCAGGGACTGTATCAGGACAGAAGTCCAGAAGATGTTGGATTTGGGAGTTATTGAACCCTCAGATAGCCCTTGGGCTAGTCCAGTGGTCCTTGTGCCAAAACCTCACACCAGTGGTGGGAAAAGAGAGATGAGGTTTTGTGTGGACTACAGGGTTCTCAATGCAGTCACTAGGACTGATGCCCATCCAATACCCAGGGCAGATGAGCTAATCGATACTTTGGCATCAGCCAAGTATCTAAGCACATTTGACCTAACAGCTGGCTACTGGCAGATCAGGCTAGCTGATGATGCAAAGCCAAAAACAGCATTCTCAACCCCTAGTGGGCATTATCAATTTGTGGTAATGCCCTTTGGTTTGAAGAATGCACCTGCCACCTTTCAGAGGTTGGTGAATACAGTCCTTACAGGTCTGGAAGCCTATAGTGCAGCATATCTAGATGATATTGCTGTCTTTAGCTCCACCTGGGAGGATCACCTGGTCCACCTCAGAAATGTTTTGCAGGCCCTGCAGAAAGCAGGCCTCACTATCAAGGCCACAAAGTGCCAGATAGGGCAGAGTCAGGTTGTGTACCTGGGCCACCTTGTGGGTGGAGGCCAGGTTCAACCATTGCAGAGCAAGATCCAGACCATCATGGACTGGACTGCTCCAACTACCCAGACTCAGGTGAGAGCCTTTTTAGGCCTGACTGGGTACTATAGGAGATTTGTCAAGGGGTATGGATCAATAGTGACACCCCTGAATGACTTAACTTCCAAGAAAATGCCCAAAAAGGTTCAGTGGACAGTTAGCTGTCAAAAGGCATTTGATGACCTGAAGCAGGCCATGTGCACTGCTCCCATTCTACAGAGTCCTGATTACTCCAAGAAGTTCATTGTCCAAACAGATGCATCTGAATTGGGGGTAGGGGCTGTACTGTCACAATTGAATGATGAAGGTCAGGATCAGCCAGTAGCTTTTATAAGCAGAAGGCTGACCCCTAGAGAGAAACGTTGGTCAGCCATAGAGAGGGAGGCCTTTGCTGTGGTTTGGGCTCTGAAGAAGCTGAGGCCATACTTATTTGGCACTCACTTCCTTGTTCAAACAGACCACAAGCCCCTCTTATGGCTAAAACAGATGAAGGGTGAAAACCCCAAACTTTTGAGGTGGTCCATTTCCCTACAGGGGATGGACTATACAGTGGAACATAGACCTGGGAGTAACCATGCCAATGCAGATGGACTCTCCAGATATTTCCACTTAGAACATGAAGACTCAACTGGTCAAGGTTAGTTTAATGTCCCTACATTTGGGGGGGTTGTGTAGGAGAGTAGGATCTGCCTCTTATGGTTACCCCCACTTTTTTCTGATGCTTCACTGTATTTTGACTTTAGTCTGGCTGGGGCCCTGCTATTCAAGTCCCCAGCCTAGCTGCTTCCTCTCTAAATGGATTCCAAGTACCTTAGGTACTTCTCTGATTGGATACTGGGGTGCCCTTATAAGTCCCTAGTATATGGTATACTATGTACCCAGGGCATAGGTACCTCAGGGGCCTACCAGGGGCTGAAGCATGTATTGTGCCACCCCTGGATGGCCCTCCAAAATGACACCACAGGTCTGCTACTGCAGCCTGAGTAAGGTGGTGCATGCACCCCTTACAGTGGTATAGGCTACCTATATCACTACCATTGCACACACATATAAACCTATAAGTCACTCCTATGGCAGGCCTTGACAATCCTGAAGGCAGAGTGCTTGGTTTTTATGTGAGAGGGTGCCTCTGCATGAGCAGAGCCCCTCTGCAGCATTCGGAGTACCTCCTCTGATGCTGTTTGCAGTGCAGCCTGACCATATACTCTTAAGTGCATTATAACCTCGCGTTAAATGCTAACTTTGGGATGGCTGCACGGAAACATGTCGTGTTTGGTGTCAAACATCTTGGAATACTACCCCCCCGCCAGTTCTGGCGGCGGGGGTAGCATTCCACCCTTCTAGAGGGAGAGACATGTGCCAACCGGCATACCCGGTATTAACTTTACTGAGCCCTGGCATCACAAAATGGATGCTTCAGCCACAGACACGGGGTCTGGCCTTCTGCTGCTGACCGAAACTCCAGCAGGGGAGGCCTGGACAATAGGTTTCCTGTTGCATGGAGGTGTAACCACCTATCTAACCACAAAAAGTCCCAGAGAAGGCCCCGGGGAGGGAACAAGAGGCATGGGGTACTAGGAGGAGGCAGCCTCCAACATGAACTGTTTACCACAGAAAAGCTTCACTCCTAGTGTGATGACCTAAATGTCTCTAAGTTTGTGATGTGCAAATTGGCATCTCACAAAAAGTGAAGGACTGGTCTCACACACCACCTGGTGTCATGCTTCATCATTGACCAGTCCTCGCCCCTTAAAAACTTGGTTTGATAAGGGGCGGGCATACACCTGACGATAGGGATGCACTTCTAAAACTAAGTGGGGCCCTTACAAAAATAAAGTGTACTAAAAAAACCATTACAAATGACAAATCAAAATTTTATTTTATGTGGATAGCATCTGTATGGTCATTAAAAACAGCATTGCGGTGTATATGAGGAAATTATTGTCCTCCCACCGTCATGTATAAAGTCAACATGTTTCTGCCCTTCGGCCCATTGGGGTCCATGGCATTCATCAGGACTTGCAAAAACTAAAAGGCTCCGCCCTTACCAATTTTATGGAAAAGGGAATCCACTTGGTGGGGTGAAAAAAT